>ML664172.1:4790996-4939138 GCA_007570785.1 Antilocapra americana | reverse complement strand
AAAAAAAAAAAGGGAAAAAAATACCATAGGATAAGTGGCTTAAACAACAGAGATTTATTGCTTGTAATTCTGGAGGCTGAAAGTCCAGCATCAAGGTGCCAGCCAATCCAGTTCCTGGCGAGGCTTCTTTTTCTGGCTGGTAGGCAGCCACCTTCTTTCTGTGTTCTTGATGGTGGGGAGGAAAGTGATGGAGTGTGAGCACTCTGGTGTCTCTCCTTATAAGGGCACTAATCCCATGGTTAGGGACCCACCCTCATGACCTCTTCTAGCCCCAATTTCTTTCTAAGGCCCCATCTCCAAATGTCACTGAGTTGGGTATTAGAGTTTCTCTGTAGGAATTTAGGGAGGATTGCAAGCATTCAGTCCATAACACCCACCAAAAACAATGAGCCATCTCTTTCATGTCATTAGCCATTGCTTTATAAAGAATCTCAGGAGGAAAGAATCTTTTTCAAAAAGCTATTTAATCATGCATTCATTTAAAAAATAATTATCAGGTTGTAATCTGGCTCCAGTCTATGTCTCTTGGAATCTATTGTCTTTCCTTCTCCTCATTGTGATCTTAGCTCTAGTTATAGAAGCTTATTTATTCTTGTTCCAGGAATCCAAGCATTAAAACTTTGTGGTTTTCTTTCTCATTCCTCTACCCCACTTGCCTTATATACCAGCTACCTTCTTGCTCATCTTTTAAGGTCTAACTCAAAGAATATCTTTTGTATGAAACTCTACTTCCCTGGGCAAAACTAGCCCTCTATGGCTTCCTCTGAGTGCAGTTCTCCAGTGTCTCTTCTACTGCTATTTCCATTAGACTATTCACTTTTTTGGGTACAGGATTTTAGCACAGGGTCTTACACATGGCAGAAGGCAGATGGAATGAAAGGGTAGCTTAATTGTTGTAGCTGCTGAGGACCATGGGTTCTGTCATGTGGATTCAAGGGTTCATCATACAGGAGGTAAAGGTTCCTTAAGTGACTCTTGGGTAGTGGAGGCTAAGGGCTTCTGGACTTTTTAGGAGATCCTATCTTAAGAATTTATAGCTCTACACAGATTTCCGTGGGGTGAAGCTCTAATGTAATGCTAGCCTATGGGAAGACATAGTAAGAGATCTCTGCTCCAACATGGGGGGTCTGGATACTGATATGTAAACAGTTCACTTGTGCTTTGGTTTCTGTAAATTTCTCTACCACTACCTGCTCCCCTTGTCTTTTTTTTTTCCCCCTTCTGGTTTAACACCTCCTAGAATTACATCAGTCTTAACACAAATTCATGAACTCTCTGGGGAAAGAATTTTTATTCAGAATACAAGGATTTTTTTCCTTTCACTGCTGACACATATCTATGACTTTATGAAAGCCAATAGGACCATTTAATTTATTTAATACTATTTTTTCAAAGCCAGCTTAACTTGAACACATATATTTATTATATTATGGTTAGAAAAGGAACATTCGTGTTGACAGAGAAAGGAAGAGTCCATGCTTAACAGTGGAAAATCAGCAGATAGCAGAAATAAAATATACAAATCTGCCATGGGTAAAGATAGATTCATCTGATTGGTGGCAGAAAGTAAAGGAACATTTACTAAACTTCAATACTAATGATAAATCAGGCTCGCTTTACAATTCAAACTTAAAAAGCTTTGAAGGGTACGTTTTAAGGATAAAAAGATTGTGAACGCTCTTCTCTTGCATAGAGAGAAAAAAGTCTCATGATTCCTTAATGTTTAGCTTCAGGATTTGCAGGCTACATCAAAATGATAGTTTTTTATGCATTAATGTTTACATAACTGCTATTTTTGCAGACGTTGAAATTATAGAGAACAGCCATTGTTGAGGGGAAAAAGCAGTATAAATAAATAGAAGCTAGAATTTTCCCCCTTCAGAGGTAGGCTTTTGCTATTCCTGCCCAAAATACTTGTGCTATTTGTGTGAGATTTTTCTTCAGGACACGGAGAGACTAGTATCCCCCCAAAATAAAAACTCCACAAATAGGAGGATATACAATAGGCTAATAAAACAAATGTTTGACTCTCCACAAGTGGGATAATGAATAATACATTTTTCTTTCTTGAAGTTACGTGTGCTGACATTAGGTCTCTGTTATTCTAAGGGGAAATAAACAAGCAGGAAGAATGAGTAAGCAGAGTAAATTTCACATCACACGTCTTTGGCTTGGGCACGGTGTATATCCTGTGTTATTTGATAGCTTGGGATTTTATGTCATGAAGCACGTGTTTCGTGGGCATAGGGCATGGGCAGGAGGGGCTGGTGAGGAGGCAGGGTGCTCACACATCCTTTGGCTTGGATGAGCCCCAGTTGTTTTTGAGTTAACCACTCACATCTCCCCTTTCACTTGCAAAAGCGTCCCACTTTACTGGATGGTAAATTTTATGTTTACTGTTAACTAACAGTGAACCTCAAGGATGGAGGGAAAGTACACAGTTTATGCCTCCATAACATGTAGCAAGTCACTGTAAAGAAAGGCAGTAATAACAGTCCTTGGCAAGGACAACTGATGCTTACTTGGTCTTAAATAGAATGAGAATATTAACCTTTATTAACAGATTTGACTATTTTTATTGGTCTGTCACTTATAAGTCGGGACATTGAGCTTGCTACACAAATGCAACATCAGCAAATCTCTTAGTTGATGATTCCTACCCCTTCCCCACACCTCCACAAGTCACTGGGTTCCATCTCTAAGTCTTATTTAAATATCTTTATAGAAATCCTTCAGTCTTCACTGCCAAGCACTATCCTGAAAAGGGCATTACTGGAGAAGAAGGAGCCTGGTCTAGTGATGAGCCTAGTTAGCAGAAAGGAAGCAAGGAAGGAAATCAAGTGAAGTGACAAGGGAGAAGTAAAAGATTTCGAGAATGAGCTGTTTGTTCATCCATCTTCACAGCAGCATTATTTACAACAGTCAACCCAAGTGTCTGTTAGCAGATGAATGGATAAACAAATGTGGCATATATGTGTGTGTGCATATATATATTATTATGAAATGCATATATATATAATATGCCTATGTGTATATATGTTATATATTGTATATAATGGGGCTCCCCTGGTGGCTCAGTGGTAAAGAATCCGCCTGCCAATGCAGCAGACCTAGGTTCAATCCCTGGATTGGGAAGATCCCCTGGAGAAGGAAATGGCAACCCACTCCAGTACTCTTGTCTGGGAAATGCCATGGACAGAGGAGCCTGGTGGGTCACAGTCCATGGGGTCAGAAAAAGTCGGACATAATTTAGCAACTAAGCAACAACAACACCCTCGTATATAATGGATTAGCTTTAGAAGAGAAGGAAATTCTGATACATGCTATGACAGGACTGGATGTTGAGAAGAGTATCCTAAGTGAAAGAAGCCAGACCCAAAAGGACAAATATTGAAAGATTCCACTTATATGCAGTACCTAGAGTAGACACATTAATCCTAACAGGAAGTAGAATATTGGTTATCAGGAACTGGAGGAGAAGGTAAGGGGAAGAGTAAAGAGTTTCTGTCTGGGAAGAAACGTTCTGTAGGCTGATGGAGGTAATGACTGCACTACCCTGGGGATATGCTTAATGTTACTGAACTGTACACTTAAAATGTTTAAGTTGTAAATTTCATCTATATGTATTTTGCCAAAATACAAGTAGTATCAGGATAAGCTGCATTAGGACATGATCTAGCATTTCTTGTTTGGTATATTAGTTTCCCAGGGCGGTTGTAAGCAAATTGGTACAGACTTGTAACTTAAAACAACAGAAAGTTATTTTCTGACAGTTCTGGAGGCCAGAAGTCTGAAATCAAGGTGCCAGCAAGGTTGGGTTCTTTTGGAGGTTCTGAAGGAGATTGTTCCTTGCGTCTTTCCAACAGCCAAAAGGTAGAAGGAACTCAAGTGTTTATCAGCAGATGAATGAATAACCAAATGTGTGTGTGTGCATGTGTGTACTGCTTTTTGGCTTATAGTTACATGATTCCAGTCTCTGCCTCCCCATTCACGTGGTGCTGGGTCTCTGAGTCTCAAATCTCCCTCTGCTTTTCTCTTTATATGAACCCTTGCCATTGGATTTGTTTCATACTAAATCTAGGGTGCTCTTATCTTAATATCGTTGATTTAATTACATCTGCAAAGTCCCTTTTTCCAAGTAAGGTCATATTTGAAGGTTCTGAGTGGACATATCTTTTTTTGGGGGGGGAGGTGCACGATTAGTCACCCAGAGCCAGACATTCTGGAGTGTGAAGTCAAGTGGGCCTTAAGAAATACTGCTGTTAATAAAGCTAGTGGATGTGATGAAATTCCAGCAGAACTATTCAGATCCCTAAAGGATGATGCCATCAAGGTTTTGCATTCACTATGTCAGCAACTCTGGAAGACCCATCTGTGGCCACAGGACTGGAAAAGGTCAACCACCATCCCAATTCCCAGGAACGGTAGTACCAAAGAATGTGCTATCAGACAACTGCACTCATCTCCCATGCTAGTAAGGTCATGCTTAACATCTTGCATGCTAGGCTTCAGCATTATGTGAATCAAGAACTTCCAGATGTCCAAGTTGGGTTTAGAAAAGGAAGAAAAGAACTAGATATCAAATTGCCAATATTTTCTGGATTATAGAGAATGCCAGGGAATTTCAGAAAAGCATCTATCTCTGTTTCATTGACTACACTAAAGCCTTTGACTGTGTGGATCATGACAAACTTTGGAAAACTCTTAGAGAGATGGGAATACCAGACTCTTCTGATAAACCTGTATGTGGGTCAAGAAGCAACAGTTAGAACCCTGTATGGACAACTGATTTGTTCAAGAACAAGAAAGGAGTACAAAAGGGCATCTGCTATCACCCTGTTTGTTTAACCTGTACACTGAGCACATCATGAGAAATGCTGGGCTGGATGACTTACAACCTGGAATCAAGAGAGGTGGGAGAAACAAGCTCAGATATGTAAATGATACCACTCTAATGGCAAAAAGCGAACAGGAACTAAAGAACCTCTTGATAAGGGTGAAGGAGGAGAATGAAAGAGCTGGCTTAAAACTAAATAATAAAAAATTAAAATCTTGATGTCTGCTCCCATTACTGCATGGCAGATAGAAGGGGAAAAGGTGGAAGTAGTGACAGATTTCCTCTTCTTGGGCTCTAAAATCACTGCAGATGGTGACTGCAGCCATAAAATTAGAAGACGATTGCTTCTTGGCTGGAAAACAATGATATTGCTCTGCCAACAAAGGTCCATATAGTCAAGGCTATGGTCTTCCCAGTGATCAGATACAGTGGTGAGAGTTGGACGGTAAAGAAGGCAGAATGCCACAGAATTGATGCCTTCAAACTGTGGTGCTGGAAAAACTCCTGACAGTCCCTTGAATAGCAAAGAGATCAAACCAGTCAATCTTAAGGGAGATCAACCCTGAATATTCACTGGAAGGACTGATGCTGAAGCTGAAGCTCCAGTATTTCCGTCATCTGATGTGAACAGATGACTCATTGGAAAAGTCCCTGATGCTGGGAAAGATTGAAGGCTGAAGGAGAAGAGGGTGCCAGAGGATGAGATGGCTGGACAGCATCACGGATGCAATGAAGATGAACTTGGAAAAACTCCGGGAGATGGTGATGGACAAGGAGGTCTGGTGTGCTGCAGTCCATAGGGTCGCAAAGAGTTGGACACAAGTGGGCGACTGAAGAACAACGCTTTGAATCAGTGTGTGTATGTGCTCAGTCGCTTAGTCATGTCTGACTCTTTGGGACTATGTGGACTGTAGTCCACCAGCATCTTCTGTCCATGGAGTTCTCCAGGCAAGAATACTAGAGCGGTTTGCCATTTCTTTCTCCAGGGGATCTTCTCGACTCAGGGATCAAACCTGAGTCTCTTGCATCTCCTGCATTGACTGGCAGATTCTTTACCACCGTGCCACCAGGGGAGCCCAATGTGACTCAGTACATTTGGATAAAAGCTGGCTTCACTCATAGAAGCAAAGCAAACGTGTTATCGGTGAGCTGCCCTCCCTTTCAGTAGGCTACAGAAACGTCTTCCTGCTCCCTGGTTGTGTGTTGCACCCCACTTCACCACCCTCTCCTAAGAGTCTACCCCACCCATTCTGCCAGAAGCCTAAGCTCAGTACTTGCACAAATGAATTTTCAATCCATCTTAAAAGTCTCGTTTTCCATTTTGTGAGATAGAACAAGCAGGCTGACATCACAAGAGTGGAGGAAGGTTCCATTTTACCCCACCCATCCCTAGATTTTCAAGTAATGGGGTCTCCTTTAGGTAATGCACTGACTCCAAAGGTGATTACACTGTGAAAACAGCACGTATGACAACCCATGGAGCCTTTACACTGTCCCCATGTCATGCTCTATCAACGCCATCCCCCTGCCAAGGCTGTGAGTCTGCTGCCTCTCCCAGTCTATGTCTTTTCCTTGGCCAAACAAACTTCTTCAGGTCTCTTTGATCGTTTTCCATTTCCATGCCAAAAATAAACCTTGTTATCCTCTGTGTCTGGAACATCCTCCCACTTCCCAAACCATATTTTTTTTTCATTTCTGCATTGATTTCAAAATCTTCCTCTTTCAGATGGGTCTAAGTGTGATGTCATGATATCACAACCCTTATTCTTCATTAAGATGGTGGTTTTTAAAAGCATGTTGTTTTATTTTGAAAACACCCAAGAGTCAAACCACTGACTGTTACCTGTGCCTTGGACCAGGCACATGAAACTAGATTACAAAGCCTAATTATTGGCAAATAGAAAGCATCTCCAGAAATTCCTGGGTCTTTCTTTCTTTTTTAATCAGAATGGCTTTGGGTAAGCCAACCTATCTGGGAGGTAATGATTTGTAGTAAAAGTATTTGAAGGACCTGTGTAAGATCTCTCCCAGGTGAATGAAGTAAGAAAAATATAGGATGGATTGCCCCAGCATTCCCAGAAAGATATGAGGCACATTAATATTATTTTTTTCTTTTAGCTTCAAGAATCTCATATTTCATTTGAATTATTAAAAAAAAGGCTGGTTCACAGGATGGCTTGATTAAGTAAGCGTTCTCTACTTAAATAGTGAAAATAAATATCAAGAGAATAATCACACATGCCAAGTGTGTTCAGTGAAGCAATATGTGTAGGCAGCATTGGAAACAGTGACACAGTGATTATCTGTGCATAACTTGGTCATAATATCATCACTGTCTAGACTACTAGACAATTAACATCCAGACATACTATAGCTCAGATTGAGGAAGGTCATTAAAAAACGAAAGATAGAATTGGCCTCTTTGGGAAAGAAAGATCCAGTTCACATTTTTCTAGAGAGGTATTCATTGGAATTTAACTTTGGGCTGAGATATGCTTTTAGTTTCAGCTCCCCGTTATGAATCTCTGATTGACCCCAATTTTCACAAGTGTTGATAATGACAACTGTATCTTTCAATCAGCTGGTTTAATACTTTTATATGTATTTAATTCAACTTGTTTGAGGCGAAAGTTAACTCTGGTTTGCACCTCTTCATGCTTCTCCATCTATTTTGATTTAAAGGGCAGATTTCAGCATTTAAGAAATTATCAGTGTTGTCATGGAAGTCCTCATTCAGAAGTGAGCATGCCCCCAACATCCTCAGCACAATCTAATCTATAAGAAAACAACTGCATGTCTTCAAGTGATTGTATGCACTTCTAAGGGAAATTCATGCCATCAGTTCAAAGGATGGCAGAGGCTGCTGTGTGTTCACAAATTCCCAATTCTTTGTTCTTCTGCTGTAATAGCTAGACTACGTTTCCCAGTCTCCTATGTTATTGGGTGGTGTCACGTGATTGAGTTCTGACCAATGAAATGTGAGCAGAATTAAAAGCATGGCGCTTCTAAATCTGGCCCTTAAGACCCACCACCCAATTCTCCATGCTCTCTCTCTCTCTCTCTCCCCTTGTCTACTCTCTGTTGTGAATAAGAGCTACAAAGCCCGAGATAAGGGCAGATTCAGAAAAAAAGGAAGCCTCAGTAGCAAGTCAACACTGGAAGAAGGCTGTGTCACCTGGAAGTCTTGCATTTATTCATGGCGCAAGTGAGAAATAGAATTTAAGTCACTGAGAATTGCAGTTTGTTTGTCATAGCAGATAGCCCACACTGAACAATGCATTTAGCTGTCACAATAACTATTTATTGTGTGCTAAAATCTAAAATAATTCTCAGATATACCTAAGGCAGCTGAAGAATATTTTTTTTTTCAGATGTTTGAGGAATTGCATCCAGTGTAGTCACTCTCTACATGGATGCATCCCATGTAATTAACATGTTTCCAGAAGAGTACCTATTGGTTTTCAGTACCCAAACTTCATAGAATATCTCTTTCAATATAACGTTGATACTTATATCCTAAAAGGGCAATACAACACAAGTCTACTAATGAGAAAAGATCAGACAAAGTCAGATTGAGGGTCAGTCTATAAGCTACCTGACCAATACTCCCTCAGATTGTCAGGGTTATCAAAAACAAGGAGAGTCTGAGAAACTTTCAAGACCAGGGGAGCATAAAGAGAGATCATGTCTCCATGTATTGTGATACCCTGATGGTATCCTAGGACAGAAATGGACAGCAGGAAAACACTGTGCGTTTACTTGGTAAGTCAAGTCTGACTTTGCAGCCCCACTGCCTGTAGCCCGCCAGGCTCCTCTGTCTATGGGCTTTCCCAGGCAAGAACTGGAGTGGGTTGCTATTCCTTCTCTGGGGGGTCTTCCCAACCCAGGGATGGAACTTATGTCTCTTGCATTGGTAGGTGGATTCTTTACCACTGAGCCACCTGGGGAGCCTCAGAAAACACTAGAGAAGTCAAAATTAAATATCAACTTTAATTTATAATGATGTTTCAACATTGGTTCATTAGTTGTGATGAATGTGTGTAGTAGGATGTTAACAAAGGGAGAAACGAAGTATGGGATAACAGAAACTCTATTTTAGCATTCCCATTTTTCTATAAGGGCTTCCCTTGTGGCTTAGCTGATAAAGAACCCATCTGCAATGTGAGAGACCTGGGTTTGATCCCTGGGTTGGGAAGATCCCCTGGAGAAGGGAAAGGCTACCTGCTCCAGTATTCTGGCCTGGAGAATTCCATGGACTGTATAGTCCTTGGGGTTGCAAAGAGTCAGACACGACTGAGTGACTTCCACTTTTCTTTTAATTTTTCTATAATTCTAAAATCATCTCAAAATTTAAAAATGCTAGTTTTTTTTTAAGTGCCTACATCAGTTTTCACAGAATGACTTACGGGAAAAATCTCTAGTTACAAGTACAGTGGGATGATGTAGGGTGGTGAAAGCATGGGTCAAGTTGCTGGGGGTTGGGGGGGTGGGGAGGGTGTGTGCCTTGGGTGTTGTCAGCTCTGGGGGAGGCCAGCTCTGCACAAACAGCAGCAGCTGCTAACAAGCTTGGCTGTGGCTCTGGCAGTCAGAAAGCAGAACTGTAAGCATTGATCATGTCAGCCTGACAGTGAGGAATAAAAGTCTACAGAAGGTGGAAGCATTTGAGGTTTGGAATGGGAACACGTGGGGTGGCCTTGCACCATGAAGGCCCTCTGAAATCCATTCAATCATAACTTCCTTGCATTGTGACTTTACTTTTAATCTTGTCTGTCTCAATTCGGCACTGAAATGATAAATTCCTTCAAGAAAGGACTGCGTGTATTTTACTCATCTTGCCATCTCTCCATCTTCCATAGTCCATAGGCATATGCCATATGAGTGCACGTATACACAGACACACACAGACACACACACACACACACACACACACACACTTCCTATACACACACACACACACACACACATACAGTACCTAGCAGGCAGACCCTCTTTAACTGTATGAACGTGGGCAAAAGATATCACTGTGTAAGGCAGGAACCTCCATTTGATGACTGTCCAGGAGTTTGGGCAGGATGCTTTGTGGAAACTGTGGTACAGAACCAAAAAATCAGGAGCAATGCATTTTTTCTGGAATTAATGTTTTCTTACATATAAATCGGGTTGAAAGAGTTAATGTTTTATTTCTTGCCCTACGATGAAAACATAACACCAGAGATACAGAAAGCCAGCTTTCAAAGGCAGATGCTGAAATAACAAAGTCACTTTCAAAATGAGTACTTAAGAAAATGGCCATTTTAAGTGGCATGGCACCAACATGGTTACACCAGTATTTATTTTTCTGGGGAACATGTGTGTATGTTGTGGGTTGTAAGTGGAACCCTGGCCAATCCTGGCTAGGCATAAAGGAATCATTTAGGGCCCTTCAAAATCATTAGGACTATTAGTCCTGACTTGAAATGAGTGAAATGCACAAATGCCTGCCAAGGGGAGAACAAGTTCTGCTACTTTTCAAAGTCATCAAAGCGAGCTGCTCTGGGAAGAAGTATTTCAGAGCAGGAAGCCTGCCTGTACAACTGTCTGTGACATGTACTTAGCCTGCACGACAGGCTGTGACCCCTGCTGGTCTCACAGTGCTCCACACCGGTGCACGAAAAGCTGTCATCAGCCACCCTCCTGGGGTCCAGTGAGTGTCCTTCCTGAAGCTTCGGGGGACCTTGCTTTACCTGCAGGTAGAGGAGGTGTGGGCTTCCCAAGTGGTGCTGGTGGTAAAGAACCCTCCTGCCAGTTCAGCAGACTTAAGAGACTCCCTGTTTGATCCTTGGGTTGGGAAGATTCCCTGGAGGAGAGCATGGCAACCCACCCAGGTATTCTTGCCTGGAGAATCCCATGGATGGAGGAGAGGAGACTGGTGGGCTACAGTCCATGGGGTTGCAAAGAGTCGGACATGACTAAGCGACTCAACACGCACACATACAGAGGATGTGAGCCTGCTCACAGCAATCCCTCCTAAAGAGGTGGGTGCTGGATCCCAAGCAACTTCCCCTGCAGGAAGAATCAAGACCTCACCCCTCCAGTTTCCTAACATTCTGCCCTATTCACTCATGGCACAAGGAAGACTGTTTATTTCACTGATCATTAAACTGAGGTGTCACCCAATACCTGCTTCACTAAAAACCTTCTTTCAAAACAAGCCAATTGCATGTGGTTTGGAAGAGAACATTTGGATAGATGAAATGAGCTGAGTTTTTTTTGTTGTTGTTGTTAATCCAATGAATGTAGATGCCTACATCACCCCCAACTGCATATATTAAGCATTGGGACAAGGACCCTCACCTTTCGAGGTCCTAGAGATTATACTTTTTAAACAGAAGGACTGGCCTTGGACAGAGGCCTTGACTGTGATTGGTGAAGTCAGTTTCATGGGTTGCAACCAGAGTTGAAACATGGAACAGAAGAGAGTAAAATGAGTTTTTGTTGTTTTTTGGAAGGCAGGTGGTAAGTCCAAGAAGCATGTTATTAAAAACAAAAAATATACAAGCAACTCCTGCAGCTCCATTCGAGAAAAATAAACGACCCAATCAAAAAGTGGGCCAAAGAACTAAACAGACATTTCTCCAAAGACATAAAAATGGCTAACAAACACATGAAAAGATGCTCAACATCACTCATTATCAGAGAAATGCAAATCAAAACCACTATGAGGTACCACTTTACACCAGTCAGAATGGCTGCCATCCAAAAGTCTACAAGCAATAAATGCTGGAGAGGATGTGGAGAAAAGGGAACCCTCTTACACTGTTGGTGGGAATGCAAACTAATACAGCTACTATGGAAAACAGTGTGGAGATTCCTTAAAAAACTGAAAATAGAACTGCCATATGACCCAGCAATCCCACTGCTGGGCATACACATCGAGGAAACCAGAATTGAAAGAGCCACGTGTACCCCAATGTTCATCCCTGCATTGTTTACAATAGCCCAGACATGGAAGCAACCTAGATGTCCATCAACAGACGAATGGATAAGAAAGCTGTGGTACATATACACAATGGAATATTACTCAGCCATTAAAAATAATTCATTTGAATCAGTTCTACTCAGGTGGATGGAACTGGAGCTTTTTATACAGAGTGAAGTAAGCCAGAAAGAAAAACAACAATACAGTATACTAACGCATATATGTGGAATTTAGAAAGATGGTAACGAGAACCCTGTATGCAAGACAGCAAAAGAAACACAGATGTATAGAACAGTCTTTTGGACTCTATGGGAGAGGGCAAGGGTGGGATGATATGGGAGAACGGCATTGAAACATGTAAATTATCATATGTGAAATCAATTGCCAGCCCAGGTTTGATGCTCAGGGCTGGTGCACCAGGATGACCCAGAGACAGGGAATCAGGAGGGAGGAGGGAGGGGACTTCTGGAAGAGGAACATATGTATACCCATGGCAGAGTCATGTCAATGTATGGCAAAACCAACACAATAATGTAAAGAAAAATTTTTTAAAATAGATTAATTAATTAAAAAACACATATATTTAGGCATATGCCAGCTGTGTTATAAAATATATTCTGAATTCTAAAGTCCACTGGCAGAATTGATACTCTAGGTGGATGAACCTAGACCCTATTATATGGAGTGAAGTAAGTCAGAAAGTGAAAAACAAACATCATATACTACTGCACGTATACGAAATCTATAGAGACAGTACTGATGAACCCATTTGCAAGGCAGCAGTGGAGACACATAGAAAGCAGACTTATGACATGGGGTAGGAGGAGGAAGGAGAAGGTAGGATGTATGGAGAGAGTAACATGGAAACATCCATCACCATATGTAAACTAGATAGTCAATGGGAATTTGCTGTATGATTCAGGGAACTCAGACTGAGGCTCTGTAACAACCCAGAGGGGTGGGATGGAAAGGGAGGTGAGAGGGAGTTTCAAGAGGGAGAGATAATAGGTATACTCATGGCTGAGTCAGTGACCCTTCTTGACTCTAGTTCTCATTGGATTCAGCTAACAGGAAGCCCATCAGGGAGGGAAAATAGACTAGTGAAGTCAACCTTCATTTCCTCAGCCTGAATTTCATGGGGTCTCAATGAGGAAACACTCCTTGCCTGTGCCACTGTACCCTCAGTTCAGTTCAGTCTTTCAGTCGTGTCCGACTCTTTGCGACCCCAAGGACTGCAGCACGCCAGGCCGCCCTGTCCATCGCCAAGTTCTGGAGGTTACTCAAACTCACATCCATTAAGTTTGATGCCATCCAACCATCTCATCCTCTGTTGTCCCCTTCTCCTCCTGCCTTCAATCTTTCCCAGCATCAGAGTCTTTTCAAATGAGTCAGTTCTTCAAATCAGGTGGCCAAAGTATTGGAGTTTCAGCTTCAGCGTCAGTCCTTCCAATGAATACTCAGGATTGATTTTTTTTTAGGACGGACTGGTTGATTTCTTTGCAGTCCAAGGGACTCTCAAGAGTCGTCTCTAATACCACAGTTCAAAAGCATCAATTCTTCGGTGCTCAGATTTTTTTATAGTCCAACTCTCACATCCATACATGACTACTGGAAAAACCATAGCTTTGACTAGACACACCTTAGCTCATTCTAATTGGAGTCTGCCTTCTGTCTCTTCTGGAATTGGGACAAATATGATGAAGTCGCTTTAAATTATAGTCCTGTATAGGCTTTATCCAAAATAGTTTAATATATAAATTGAAGTTTACAGGGAGGAGGTAAGGGATTTTTGCATTTTGTAAAGTACTCACTTGGTGGTAAGTTGGCTACTATATTTTTTAACAAAATGTGGGAGGTAGTTATTATGGTTCTTTGATGTAATCAGTGCAAATGTATTCCAGAGATTAACTAGAATCCTCTTTTCTTGACTGGGTGTATCCCCAGATAATTGCTAGACAATTTAGAAGAAGGATCATAGAAAACATTATCTAAATGAACACATTTCCGTTGATTATAGTCAATTAAAAGGTATTGTTTAATTTGATTTTCAACCCACATGAACAATAAATTTTCATTTGAAACCCCTTATTTGCCCAGCAGCATTCTAGGTGTTTCGAATACATAAGAAAATACAACAACGATTTGTGCCCCCACGGAGTTTACATTCTAGTAGAGGGAGACAGAAATTAAACTGTATTTATTATAAGTAAATGCATTCTATTAAAGGTGCTTAATGCTATGAAAGCAAGCAGACCAGGGTGAGGAGGGGCAAGTTGCAACGTTACAGTGAAAGGTCAGGTTGAAGGGGAACACAGGTAATTGGTCAAGACATCTGAGAGAACAATATTCTGGCTAGAAGAAACATCCGTACTTCAAAGAGGTTTACTGAGGCCACAGGTTGAACACAGGCCAATGTCATTGTTGCTGAGTGGGTGAAGGGGGGCAGGAGTCAAGAGGGAGATTGCAGCGGAAGGGAGAGACCCTCTTGGAATGCTGGTTGTCACTTTCTGTGAAATGGAGAACTCTTGAAGGGTCTGGGCAGGAGAGTGACTTGAACTGACTTCAGGGATAAACACTCTAGCTGATGTGTTAAGAATAGACCATGAAGAGGAAAGTTGGAAACTGTGAAATCTGTTAGGAGGCTAACTGGGGTCATCTCAGAGAGGTGGGTGGGTTCTGGATATTTTCAGACAGGAGACCCAAGCAGATTGCAGAGAGTTGAAGAGATTTTGGGCCTAATTAAATTCAAAAGTGAAGTAGTTCAGTCAAGTCCAACTCTGCGATCAGGTTTCTCCATCCATGGGATTTTCCAGGCAAGAGTACTGGAGTGGGTTGCCATTTCCTTTTCCAAGGGATCTTCCTGACCCAGGGATCGAACCTGGTATCAGGGATCGAATCCAGGTCTTCCACCTTGCAGGCAGATGCTTTACTCTCTGAGCCAGCAGGGAAGCTTACTTATTTTTCTGGGCTCCAAAATCACTGCAGATGCTGATTGCAGCTGTGAAATTAAAAGACACTTACTACTTGGAAAGAAAGTTATGACCAACCTAGACAGCATATTAAAAAGCAGAGACATTACTTTGCCAACAAGGTCCGTCTAGTCAAAGCTATGGTTTTTCCAGTAGTTATCTATGGATGTGAGAGTTGGACCATAAAGAAAGCTGAGCACTGAAGAACTGATGCTTTTGAACTGTGGTGTTGGAGAAGACTCTTGAGGGTCCCTTGGACTACAAGGAGATGCAACCAGTCCATCCTAAAGACCAGTCCTGGGTATTCATTGGAAGGAGTGATGTTGAAGCTGGAACTCCAATACATTGGCCACCTAATGTGAAGAGCTGACTCTTTTGAAAAGGCCCTAATACTGGGAAAGATTGTGGGCAGGAGAAGAAGGGGATGACAGAGTATGAGATGATTGGATGGCATCATTGACTCAGTGGGCATGGATTTGGGTAGACTCCGGGAGTTGGTGATGGACAGGGAGGCCTGGCTTGCTGTGGTTCATGGGGTCACAGAGTCAGATAGTACTGAGTGACTGAACTGAAATTCAAAAAGCATCATTCATTAAACTCACATCATGGAAAATTATGGTTATGAGAATCAGCTATAGCACTCTTCTCAAATGATGGAGACAAATCTCATTGTGAAGATTCATTTTCCAAAGAATTGGCAGTTGACTATGAGCCATTGGACACCTCCAACAGAACACAGTTTATAAAATTCCACACTCACTTTTTGTCTTCCCGTGTTGATTATTTCATGAGCTTTTTTTGGAGGTTCTCGTTTACATCGTTCAAATCGTGCAGAGTGACTGTGGAAGGTTTTTCAAGGAGCCAGACTGCAAGTTTGGTGCCAGATTTCAAATCAAGTGTGTTTGTGCAAACAGCGTCCTATTAAAATAACATTTTGTAGCTTACGTCCATAGACATGTAGCTGTTATTCCGCACGCTGGCAATTAACTACTGATGTATAGGCGTTTTGTTCCAGCTGGTGCTAAAATAGAGACACATTCAGTGAATTATTTTTTAAGATTTGAGTACTTTATAGTGCTGATTGCTATAAAAAAAAAAAAAACAAGGAGAGGGGGGAGGAAAATGAGAATGCTGCCATGTACAGTTAGTAGTCAGAGCGAGGCTTTTTAATCTAGTCCAGATAACCAAAGCTTGTCCTAAGATGTAGAATTTATAGCAAGAAGGGATTATGTAAATCGTAGATCTCAGCCACTAGCTTTAAACAGTGAGGAGAAGGAGGCCCATTATGTTAAGTGGCTGAGCCAAGAGCATGCAGACTAGAACCTAGCTGGATGAACTGCTGGCTGGTATTCTTTTCAGTATCCAGTCAATTTCCCTTCTTTCTATACTATGAAAGTGGAGATACAGTGGGCTTGTATTTCAGGAGTCAATGGAATGTCCAGAAAGCCTGGGTTCTTGGGGCTTTGGGACCCCCCAGAAAGAAGAGCCCTGGTCAAAAATTTGTATCAGCTCCTGTCTCTCCCCTCTGTCTCTGCCTTGTTCCCTTTTTCTTGTCTGGAACCACAGACACCCCACCTCCCATCTCTACTGGTTGCTTTTGGTGAAGAAGCTGACAGAGGCAGACTCAACAGCCTCAACCCCACCCTATATGATACTAACGGGGAGGCCCTTAGTCAAGATTCTGTCACACAACCCCATTATCCCCTATCAAGTCTCCAACCTAGTTCTTGGAAGTCTCAGCTTTTCTGCCCTTCTCTCACCTACCAATTCTCTTGGTTGGCTTTGAGTGAAAGTGAAAGTGTTGGTTGCTAAGGAGTGTCCGACTCTTTGTGAGCCCATGGACTGCAGCCGGCCAGGCTCCTCTGTCCATGGGATTCTCTAGGCAAGAATACTGGAGTGGGTTGCATTCCCTTCTCCAGGGGATCTTCCCAACCCAGGAATCAAACCTGGGTCTCCTGCATTGTAAGCAGATTCTTTACCATCTGAGCCATCAGGAAAGCCCTTGAGTGATGGGAAAATGGCAGATGACCTGCTATATCTTGCTTCAGAAATGGTATTCCTCTGACTAGGATTACAGACAGAACAGCCGTATCTGGGAGATAAATGGGGCATCATCACCTAAGGAGTAACCTCACTGGTGACAACTGCCCACTGACCCAATGCTGCCAGTGTGATTAATCTGGTTTCTGAATCCCCTGCCCCATGCCAGCTCACAGAGGTGAATCCTGGGCAGATTCCCACTTGAACCTAGAGAGTTAGCTTCAGCAGACAAGAGTCCCCAGCCCCAGCCTGCCCTGGCTCATGGGTCCTCTACATGGTCCCACACTCTCCTCTCTCTCTGCCACATTATTGCAACATCACTAAGAAGTTTGTCTGAGATCTGTCCTAAGGAAATTGTAAATTCTCATAGTGAAGGGAGCACTGGACCAGAAATTAGAGGAGCACAGTTCTGGGGAAGAGAAATAAAAAAAAAAGTTGCCCCATTGGGATGCCCTATAGTGTTGCTGTTAATAGCAAATGAAGTTGCTCAGTCGTGTCCGACTCTTTGCGACCCCATGGACTGTACCCTACCAGTCTTCTCCGTCCATAGAATTTTCCAGGCAAGAGTCCTGGAGTGGGTTGCCATTTCCTTCTCCAGAGGATCTTCTCAACCCAGGGATCGAACCCGGGTCTTCCGCATTAAAGGCAGCTGCTTTACCCTCTGAGCCACCAGGGAAATGAACATGTAATGTGAATGCAGGCTCTTTGTAAACAATGAAACACGAAGCAGATGTGGGATTATAAAGAGATTATAAAAGAGATATGCTCTCTTTCACTTATGGATAATACAATGGAAGTACCAGAATTTTTTCATTTGTTTCCTTATTCATTCAAAATTCAATAAATATTTTTCACATAGGTGTAGGCAGAATTCTTCGGTGATTCTGGAGAGTTTTGACTGCTGGTGTACAGTCAGTCTCTCATCTTGGTGCTCCAGTGAAGGGATTTTGCAGGTGCAATGAAGGTCCAAAATCAGTTGGCTTTAAGAAAGGGAAATTATTCTTGGGCCTGACATAATTCAGGTGAAACTTTAGGAAAAATAGGAGCTTTTCTGGTGAGAGATGTCCAAGAATGAGAGAGACTCAATGTGAGGGAGAATCCTCATTGTTGGTTTTAGAAGTGGAGGGAAATGTGGGTAGACTTTACATGTGAATAGCCAGAAAGGACATGTGGACCTCTGTCCTACAAACTCAAAGACATGAATTCTTTCAGAAACCTGAATGAGTGTGGAAATTTAATTTTCTCCAGAGTCTCTAGATGAAAGCAGAGCCATCCAACACCATGATCTAGTCTCATTAGACCCAGAGCAGAGAACCCAGTCATAGATTTCAAAGCAGAATTGTGAGCTAATAAATGTGTGCATGCTAAGTCACTTCATTCGTGTCCAGCTCTTTGCTACCCTATGAACTGTAGCCAGCCAGGCTTCTCTGTCCATGGGATTCTCCAGGTGAGAATACTAGAATGTGTTGCCATGTCTTCCTCCAGGGAATCTTCCTGACCCAGGGATTGAACCTGTGTCTCTTATGTCTCTTGCATTGGCAGGTGGATTCTTTACTCACTAGTGCCACCTGGGAAGTCTGTAGGCTAATAAATGGGTATTGTTTAAAGCAGCTAAGCTTGTAGAAATTTGTTACAGAGCAATAGAAAACTAGTACAGTGCTCCTTAAGGCAAGAGCTATGACATCTAAAATGTTAGACCTTCCCAGAGTCAACACAATGACTTCTAGGTACTGAAATAATAAACATATCTTGAATGAGTCAGGTGAAAGCATCAAGTTGTTTGATTTTTGCCCCGAAGCATGGACAAATTTAGCCTTCTCTGATGTCACACCTTATCACCAAGCCTCAATCACAACAAATAGGAGGTACTGGTGACAGGACCAGAGCTTCTGAGCATCACCTTTTGTCAAGGGCTGTGCGAAACCAGATGGAGCACTTGAGGGAATGAGGTCTTTATAAGCTACCCTGGTCAACTGCTTGTCAGTACTAGAACATTAATCATATTCTACATCTAATGAGTTTTCTGCTGGACTATATTTTCTTCCTTATGACTTTTTAGGTCTATGAAGTTCAGCAATTAGGGGGCTGTGAGTGTGTGTCTGAGAATGTGTGTGTGTGTGTACATTTTCTTTAGGCAGACACATTTCCCCCCTCACTCCTTAGGCTATTGCATTGTGTTTTTCAAAGTTTACACAGCAAAAAGAACCATAGCTTAAGCCATCAGTATACTGCTGCTCTATTTTTACACAATGTTATGCATTTTTTTATTTCTTACAAGTACAGTAGATGAAAGCATCGGTATGAACTTTCTCTAATTCCTTCTCATCACTGTAATCCTCTAAAATTTTCCTCCTATTTCTTGCTGTTCATCACCTGTTCTATTCACTTTACCTATTAAAATGTTCTTTGAATGGTTTTTTTGATGGTGAGAAGGAAAAGGAACCATTTAAAGAATGGTGAAGCCACCTTGTTCTTGTGAAAAATGAGGCAAATGAAGGCAGTACATCTAGAAATGTTTCAGTCTCTTGGGTTGAAATTGCCTGGGTATTACTTACACTGCTTACTCTACCCTGCAGCAAAATAAGTACCTGCCTTTCCTTCAGACATGCCCCTTAGAACATAACCTCCCTAATTCTTCAGTTTCTCCCCTGGTAAAAAGAGGCAACAGCTGTGCCCACATCATAGTAGTATAAGGATTACACATAGTTGTCATGAAGGAGGACAGAATGATGCTCACCAAATTTTTGACACTTTGGTCTAAGTATTATTTTGAGTTAAAGGCAGCTGAGAATCAATGATGGAGAAAGAGTTCTCTGCCTAAAAGCAGACCATAAATTTCCCTTTGAGAAAAGTATCTCCCCATCAACTCTGAAAGGAAGAAAAGAGCAACTCTTATCATTGAAGACAGGGCATCAACACTAAGATGAGTTTGCATAAACATACTGTCCTTAAATAGCTTTTATCTTCCATTGGTTCCCTCATATATTTCCTAGTTACTTCCCCTAAATTTATCATTTTCGAAGCCCAGACCCTCTTTTCTTTGTTGAAAGGGTACCAGGTCCTACCACATACTAATACATGTAAATATTAATAAAAATTGTGTGCTCTTTCTCCTGTTAACCCAACTTTTCTTTGTTTAATTCACATACCCCTAGAGAAGTATTCTAAGAGGGAGGGTAAAGAAGAAGTTTTTATTTCCACTTGATTAAAAAAAATCTTACACCAGTGTCTGGCATATGACTAGATTAATTTCGATATTGTCACTATCCTTTTTCTACCTTTATTTCTTCCATATTTTTTATAAAATAATTTATTAAACATCATGAGCTATATACTTTAGAGGAAATGATAGTTATGTTCAAAAAGCCTCAGAAAAAAATCATATAGCATTCAATTTTTTAAATTAATAGTAGCTATATTTCTTCTCCTTCACTGTGTTATTAGATAAGTTTGAATCTATGTAAAGTAAGATGTTGTCTGTAAAGCTGAAAATTTCCCCAGCATATTGACATATTTTTCTCTACAAGAACCTTAGCATAGGTAACAGCAAAAATATATAAACATGAAATGCTAAGTCTCATGTATCTATCCTGTTTTTTAAGTTGGTTACAGTTATATTACAATAGTATATAAGTTATAGGTATACAAGATGGTGATTTATAATTTGTAAATGTAATATTCTATTTATTATAAATAATACATTAATAATAAATTATCTATTTATTATAAGTATTCGCTATATTCCCCACATTGTATAATATATCTTTATTGCTTTTTTATACCTAATAGTTTGTACCTCTTACATCCCTACCCTTATACATCCATCCCCCCTTCTCTCTCCCCACTGGTAAATCCCTAGTTTGTTCTCTATATCTGTTAAGTCTACTTCTTTTTTGCTCTATTCACCAGTTTGCTGTAATCTTTTTAGATTTCACATATAAATTATATCATACAGTATTTGTCTTTCTCTGACTTATTTCAAATAGTATAATGCCCTCTAAGCCCATCCATGTTGTTGCAGATTGTAACTTTGTGCTTTTTTATGGGTGAGTAATATTCCATCACATATATGGACAACATCTTTATCCATTCACCTGCTGATGGACACCGAGGTTGCTTTCATACCTTGGCTAGTGTAAACAATGCTCTTATGAACATTGATGTGCATGTATCTTTTTGAATCAGTGTTTTGAGGGGTTTTGAATATTTTGTGTCTTTCAGTTAAAAAAAAAAAGTATATCACTCACATTCTGCCTTCTCCACTTAGCCTCTCTGATCTACAGTCCCTGTTCTTTGAAGGCAGGCTCTCCAGCCTCTAATTCTAAAGGCACTGATTTGTGTGTTTCCTGACATTGATTGTGTAACACTGCATCAGTACTGTTTATTCATTCCCTTCTCATTGAAGTATAAGCTTCTTAAGGACAAGAAATCTATTTAAAATGTGTGTATCTCCCACAATAACTCAGAATCTAGCGCACAAATGTGGAAGTAGGAGGGGACTTTCTCTGGTATTTTTCTCCATTTTACTGCCTTCTCCCCTTCTTTGAAGGAGATTCCTCCAGATTCCTTACCTGGAAAGAATCACTGTGTTGCTTTCTTCACCACTCACCTTTCAGAATTGAAAATGATGTTTATTTTAGTTCCTGTTTTTCATGGTATGTCTTATTGTTGGCAGCAAGTCTTTTTCCTAATATTAAAGGGCTTCCTTGGTGGCTCGAAGGTTAAAGCATCTGCCTGCAATGCAGAAGACCTGGGTTCAATCCTTGGGTCGGGAAGATCCCCTAGAGAAGGAAATGGCAACCCACTCCAGTATTCTTGCCTGGAGAATCCCTTGGATGGAGGAGCCTGGTGGGCTACAGTCCATGGGGTCTCAAAGAGTCGGACATGACTGAATGACTTCACTTTCATTTTTCAAAGGCCTTTCAGAGTTTGAGCCCACACTTAGGTGGTGGTGGTTTAGTTGCTACGTTTTGTCGGACTCTTTCAACCCTGTGGTCTGTAGCCCAACAGGCTCCTCTGTCCATGGGATTTTTCAGATTACTGGAGTGCGTTGCCCTTTCCTTCTCCAGGGGATCTTCCTGACCTACGAATCGAACCAGGGTCTCCTGTGTTGAAGGCAGATTCTTTACCGACTGTGCTACAAGGGAAGCCCTTTAGATTAGAAAGTCGCTCAGTCATGTCCGACTCTTTTTGATCCCATGGACCATACCGTCCATGGAATTCTCCAGGCCAGAATACTGGAGTGGGTAGCCTATCCCTTCTCCAGCAGATCTTCCCAACAAAGGAATGGAATCAAGGTCTCCTGCATTGCAGGCAGATTCTTTATCAGCTGAGCTACCAGAGAAGTCTAAGGAAGAGAAATTCTTCTCTTTCACATTATACAGATTCCGTTGCTTTTTGTGCAGTTAGAAACATCTGCTAGACATTCTTCTAAATCATGATAACACTGCCTTTGATAGAATCATGAGTCATATTTAAAGCCCATGGTGAGTCAGGCTTCCCAAGGAGCTCTTGGTAACTAGTTAAGTCTATCTTCTACTCTCCCTTTCCTTAAATTTTTCTAAACTGTAATTTTTCTATACCATGCAATGTCATATTTGATAAAATAAAAATATTGTATGTTTGTATTTTTAATATATCTTGAATATTGGGAAAAATTTTAATACTCTTAAGGGCAAAGATAAATTTTATGTGGGTATATATTGTTTATGTTGTTTCATTTCTTTCTTGGCTCCTAATCAGAAATACTCACAAGGCCAGATACAAAGTGAGAATTCATAAATATTTTGTCTGTTTGAATCTAATAGAAATAAATTCCTCTTAATGAACTTATTAGATGCTCAGTTTAAGAATGGAAACAACACAAAGAAAGAAAATGTCTTTTAATAGCTGGGAGGACAGCAGTTACTAATGGCCTTGGCAAAGATAGTCCTAATCCCTAGAACCTGTAAATGTGACATTACAAGGAAAATGGGACTTTACAGATATGATTAAGCTAATGAAGTCAATGTGGAGAGATAATTCTGAATTGTCTGTGCGGGTCTTAAATCCAAACACAAGAGTCCTCATAAGAAAGAGGGTGTGCTCAATCTCTGTCGAGTCTGACTCTTTGCAACCCCATGGACTATAGCCTGCGAGGGTCCTCTGTCCATGGGATTCTCCAGGCAAAGGATACTGGGGTGGGTTGCCAATTCCTCCTCCAGGGGATCTTCCAGACCTAGGGAGGATGGGTCTTCTGCATTGGCAGGCAGGTACTTTACCATGGAGCCACCTGGGAAACCCTGAAGAAAGAGGACAGGGAGATTAAACACAGAAAAGGTGAAAGCAATGCAAAGACAGAGGCAGAGACTGGAGTTATGTGGCCACAAGCCAAGGAATGCCAGTGGCCACCAGAAGCTCTCTCTCCTTTTGGCGGGAGCTCAGTCCTACCTCTCCCTTGGTTTAGCCCAGTGAACCTGCTAAACTTCTGGTTCCATAGCTGTGAGACACATTTCTGTTGTCTTAAGCCACAGTGTTTTTGGAAATTTGTTACAGCAGGCATAGGAAACTAATATAATGCAGAAGCTTGAATATCTTCCCCATGTGTATTTATACTTTTAATAAGAGTGGCATTATACCATGCATATTATTTTTGTAACATGTGTGTAAATATCCTAAATAACTTCCAAGAAAGGATTTCAGTGTCTCCATGGAATTTATTATGTGGATGACACAGCTATTCAGTCAGGGTCCAGTGGTTGTAGGGCTTCCCCCGTGGCTCAGTTGGTAAAGAACCTGCCTGCCCGTGCAGGAGAGGCAAGGGACAAAGGTTTGATCCCTGAGTTGGGAAGATACCTTGAAGAAGGAAATGCCAACCCACTCCAGCATTCTTGCCTGAGAAATCCTATGTACAGAGGAGCCTGGTGGGCTACAGTCAATGGGGTCGCAATGTGGGTGCTGCCACAGGCTACACCGTACCAGTGGTTGTGGACTAAAAAACCCATTGGCAGTTCTTTGCTGTTAAACTTACATAAAATCATGAACATTTTAATGAAATCTTTGTACACACCCATGACTTTTCCTTAGATAAAAATTCTAAAAATAGAATTTCTAGGTTAAGGATACATGCAGTTTAAAATACCTGTGGCTGATTCATGCTGAGGTTTGACAGAAAACCACAGAATTCTGTAAGGCAATTATTCCTCATTAAAAAAAATAAATTAAAAAAGTTTTAATATTGATCTGGTATATCCAGGCAGTGCTTTTATTGTCTCAATTTTATAACTTAAGCACCACACCCGCATGAGAGCTCTCAAACTCCCACCCACATCCCCAGCCCGTAGAGTCCTTCCTGTAGTCCCCGGGTGTGCCATCTGCTCCACTCATCTCATATCCATCCGGCTACCACGTGGTGAATGTAACTCCATGGCACCACTTAGAGAGGCTCGCCCTGCTTCCACCACAGGTGCTCATGAGGGAGTTGGCAGTCCTCTTTCTAGGGTACTGTTTCCAGAAGCTTCCAGAGCTACAGTGCTCAGAGCTGATCCACACTGGATTCTGCTTTGGGGCTCATTGTGTGGAGGGACGGTCTCCCGCAAAGGGCATTGCATCTGTGAACGTGGAGGCCACCTCCAGTTTTGCCCATATCTTTTTGGTCTGTCCACCGCTAGTCAGCTTTCCTGCGATCTTGTGTGTCCCGAGGTCAACTGCAAACCAGACCAGGCCTATAAACGTGAGTGTGAACAGGCTGGATGTCAGCACAAAGAGGTGGCAGGGAGGTGAGACCAGCAGCTTTTGGGGAGGCCACCTGCACTTCTGCCCCACCTCTGAAATTGTTGACCTGTGGGAATGAGGACTTGGCATTGCCAGATTTTCAGTTTTCAAAAGGAGTCTGAAATCTGTGTTGCTGTTGTTGTTCGGTTGTTAAGCTATATCTGACTCTTTTGTGACTCCACAGACTGTAGCCCCCCAGATCCCTCTGTCCACGGGATTTCCCAGGGAAGAATACTGGAGGGGGTCACCATTTCCTCTTCCAGGGGATCTTCCTGACCTTGAGATCAAGCCCATCTCTCCTGTATTGGCAAGCAGATTCTTTACCACTGAGCCACCAGGGAAGCCCCCTGAAATCTCAATCTGTATGTAAAATACCTAGTCTTAAGCATTGAAAAGTTTGCAACATCTTTCATACCAAAGGGCAAAACAAAACATATGCACCGCTGACTCCAGCACAATCCTCCCAGGTAGAAACACTGTACCAGGTAAGGAGCCAGGCTCTGCCTGCCGTGTGCTTCCCTTCTGCACCCCTAAATTGCCTCCTCCCAGGCATCTCTTTTTCAGCTTTTTGGAACTAAATCTCCAAACATCTCTATTCAGCAAGCCCTTCCTTTACCTTAGAGCTGCACTAAGTCACTTCACTCCTGTCTGACTCTATGAGCCCCTGTACTGTAGCCCACCAGGCTCCTGTGTCCATGGAATTCTCCAGGCAAGAATATTTAAGTGGGTTGCCATTTCCTTCTCCGGGGGATCTTCCTGACCCAGGGATCAAACCCGAGTCTCTTAAGTCTCCAGCACTGGCAGGCAGGTTCTTTACCATTGGCGCCACCTGGAAAGCTCACTTCTTTACCTTTGCATAACCTCAGATTTTTCTATGGTACTTTGAAGGGATTTTTCCATATCCACGGTTCCCCAAATCAGGAACCATCTGCCTTGAAACTCAAGTTCAAGGCATGGGTACATGTTAAATAAGAGAAATTTAAAACTTTTTCTAGCTTCTACCTTCTGAGGCTCCAGAGCCATTGGCAAGAAGTACCATACAGTGGGTAAGCCCTGTGCTTCTCCTTCTGAACCCTCCAAGGGAAGACAGAGACTCTTCCCATTATAGGCACTCTCCTTGTCCGTTGCTCACATTTCAATGTAAACACCATAAAGTGAGGTCTCTTATTCAGCATTACACTGGCACACTTTACTGATGCTCATCATTTTTCCCACCCACCATCCATTATCCTCACCAACAGCGAACTGCATTGTCTTCTGGGGCTTTGCTCATTTTGAGCTCCAAGGAGGCTCACCTGTAATGCAGTTTGGGAAAGCTCTTAGCTGCCTCACATTTGTGCATTTCTTCTGTAGCCCTCTTTTTTTAAACTTTCACCTTAGGAAAGAACATTGAGATTGGTTTAAATAATTTCTAAAAAAAAATTTCTCCAGCGGGTGTGGAGAGAAATGAGTGTAATAAAACAGAAGGCTTTCAGAAAGCTGAGATCCTGAAGTATTTGATTGTTGGAGCCTCAAAATTCCTGAATTGCTTAATTTCCTTTATTGTCTGGGATATTATCTCTTCTACGTGTTCTTTAAACACACCCAAAAGGTTTATAGGAAACCTCTTGAAAGCATCAAAAGAATTTGGCTCTATTCTGATTTCAGTGATCTTGAAAATCAAATTTAGTAAGGTGCCTTTGACTTCTCCTCTCTTTTCTTCTCTACATGAAGTTGGCGTCTGTGTCTTCAGCATGTGCTCAGTCACTTCAGTTGTGTCTGATTCTTTGCAACCCTATGGATTGTATAGCCCACCAGGCTCCTTGGACCATGAGATTCTCCAGGCAAGAATACTGGAGTGGGTTGCCATGCCCTCCTCCAGATCTTCCCAACCCAAGGATTGAACCCACGTCTCCTGCCTTACAGGTAGATTCGTTACCACTGAGCCACTGGGGAAGCCATGTCTTCTGTACAGCTTTTTATTGTTACACATTGAGTCTTTTCTCTCTTCTTGGCTCCTGCTGCTACTGCCTTGGTTCAGTCCTGGGTGAGTACTCATATGTTCCTACCGGCGCCTCTTACTCCATGACAGGTCTCTATCAACTTCAGTCCTACCTTCTCATAGTCATGCTAGCCTAGTTATGTCAGCTCTGGTGAGCACCTTTCCTTGGATCCTCATGGCCTTTGGGGTAAAGGCCAACCCAGGCACCCTGTGATGGGGCTCTGGATCCAGTTTAATCCCCACCTCTTGTTGTGGTCCTGCCCGCAGGAAGACTATGATGAGAAGCTCTGGATTCACAGATTTCAAGTCTAATTAAGTGTCTGGAGACACTTTCCCTCTTGTCAGATGAAAAAATTCCAGTTGGAACCAGTTAGCTCATTTACCAATCAGGATTGCTACAGGGATGAGTTGCTATGGTGGGCTGAGTTTGGGTTGGTCCATCTCATGACTGTGACCAGGGTCTGTCCCCCAGGTAGCAGGAGGGAGAGGAGGCAAATGAGGTACCACAAAGACACTAGGTAGCCACAACAGACTATAAAGCCTGTATTCTGACTTGAATACTGGGATTGCTGGATCATATGGTGGCTCTATTTTTAGTTTTTTAAGGAACCTCCCTACTCTTCTCCCCAGTGGTTGTACCAATGTACATTTCCACCAGCAGTGTAGGGAGTTCCCTTTTCTCCAAACCCTCCCCAGCATTTATTGTTTGTAGGCTTTTTGATGATGGCCATTCTGACCCGTGTGAGGTGATAATCTGTTGTAGTTTTGACTTGCATTTCTATAATGATTAGTGATTTTGAGTGTCTTTTCATGTGCCTCTTGGGCATCTGTGTGTCTTCTTTGGAGAAAAGTCTATTTAGATCTTCTACCCACCTTTTTATTTTTATTTTTGATATTGAGCTACATGAGTTGTTTGTATATTTTAGAGATTAATCCCTTGCGGGTCACTTCGTTTGCAAATATTTTCTCCCATTTTGTGGGTTTTCTTTTCATTTTGTTTATGATTTCTTTTGCTGTGTAGAAGCTTTTAAGTTTAATTAGGTCCTGTTTGTTTATTTTTATTTCTATTTTCATCACTCTTGAAGGTGCATTCAAAAAGATCTTGCTGTGATTTATGTCAGAGAGTGTTCTGTTTATATTTTCCTCTAAGATTTTTATAGTATCCGGTCTTATATTTAGGTCTTTAATCCATTTTGAGTTTATTTTTGTGTATAGTGTTAGAAAATGTTCTAATTTCATTCTTTTGCATGTAGATGTCCAGTTTTCCCTGTATCACTTACTGATGAGACTGTCTTTTCTCCATTGTATATTCTTGCCTCCTTGGTCATAGGTTTGGTGGCCATAGGTGTCTAGGCTTTCTAGCCTGTTCCATCACTCTATATTTCTGTTTTTGTGCCAGTACCATACTATTTTGATTACTGTAGCTTTGCAGTATAATCTGAAGTCATATATAAATGACTCATAACAGTACATCTTCTATTCAGTGTTATAGATTCAAACCAAGTATATGAGAGTCCTATGGCTGCCTCAACAAAATATCATAAACTTGTTGGCTTAAAACAACAGAAATCGATCCCCTCACAATTGTGGAGTCTGCAATTAGGGTGGCCTCTGAAATCAGGGTGTCAACAGGGTTGCTTTCTTCCAGCACTCCTGAGGAGGCATCCATTCCAGGCCTCTCTGTTAGCTTCTGAAGCCTGCTGGCACTCTTGGCACCCCCTGGCTTGAGACGGCAAGTCTCCATCTCTGCCTTTGTCTCGATCTTACCCTGTGTCACTGTCTCTCAAATCTCCCTCTCCTTTCTCTTTGAAGGACACTCATTATGGGACTTAGGGGCCACCCTATTACTAATTGAGCTCACCTTAAGATCCTTAATTATATCTGCAAAAACCCTTTTTCCAAACAAAATCACATTCACAGGTATGGATGTTAGCCTTTGGACTTCTCTTTTTGGGGAGGCACTATTCAATCCACTATGGGGAATGAAATGGTTATATTCCCAGGAAGTCAAGGAAGGTTTGCCCTTATAGCTTG
Organism: Antilocapra americana; assembly: GCA_007570785.1. Classification (NCBI taxonomy): domain Eukaryota; kingdom Metazoa; phylum Chordata; class Mammalia; order Artiodactyla; family Antilocapridae; genus Antilocapra; species Antilocapra americana. Next base: position 4,910,567 of record ML664172.1, on the reverse strand, counting down.
TTTCTCCAAAGTCATCTATATGACTAAACACACTCTCTAAAAGTAAAGCTTTTGAACAAAATGTGTAGATGGAGAAAATGAGACCCAATTAATCTCTCTTTTGTGACAAACCTCTTAGAAAAGCATTAACTCTAATCTTCAGTGAAAAGCATTGTAAAATCAAGATCGAATGGGAAGATGGTGTGTGAAATGGCTTGCATTCCCTTTAATGGAGCAAAGTGAGGCAGAATTTACTGTGATTATGATATGCTTTTAGTCACACAAGGAGTCAGAGTCAGAGAATTATGTGAAACCAACAAAACTGTGGTCAATTGTGCTTTTATCTTTGGGAGGCTTTGTGAATTATCAACAAAGAGTTGGAAATGGTCTCTTCATTCATGATACCTTCAGAGTTTGCAGGAACCAAACTCTCTCCAGCCTTCCCTGGTGGCTCAGACAGTAAAGAATCTGCCTGAAATGCTGGAGACCTGACCTGGATTTGATCCCTGAGTTGGGAAGATCTCCAGAGGAGAGCATCATAACCCACTCCAGTATTCTTGCCTGGAGAATCCGCATGGACAGAGGAGCCTGGTGGGCTACAGTCCATGGGGTCGCAAAGAGTCAGACACAACTGAGTGACTAAGCACACAGACTCTCTCCAGTCTTCAAAATAGCTCTTTCTTTTTCCATCACACTTTCAGTTTTATTCTTTTATTGTAGGGCATGGTAGAAAGGGTAAAAGATTATGCCTTTTGTTAGCATTGGTGACAAAAAGTCTCCATAATTATTTTATTATAAAAGCAATGACAGTACTCACCAGATCTTTGCATGCCTTCTCTATCCAATCAATCAGGACTTGGCTCAAAGGGCACTTCCTCACAGAGCCCATTCCTCTTTCTGAAGCATCTTCCCCACCACCCTCCACCCATGTTCAACCTCTGCCTGCTAACATTGTGTCTCTGTCCTCTGCTTTATTTTGCCCCTTGGCATTTGTAATGTTTCGTTGAAGATGTAGAGATTCAGCTGTGGCTTGTTTCTATTCTAGATTACAAGCTCCAAGAAGGCAGAACCTCACATTATCTTGAATACCCGAGTCCTAGAACAGTGCCTGACACATTAGGGGCTGTCATTTGATATTTGTTGAGTGAATGAAGGAGTGTACATGTGAATCCTTTGCTGAGTGCCATGTGTACTGATTTACTTCCTCCTTGAAGTAATACTGTAAAGCAGATGCTGAAATGAGTCAAAATCGTTACCTGGTGATGAGCACAGCAATTCAGCAACTAGAGATTCAGTATAAAGCATGTATGAGAACACAGGCTTGGATTACCAACACTTCTATGCCAGTTTCCATGTGGGTGCTGGGCCTTTGTTTCCACACCTGTAAAATGGCATGATAATGGTATCTGCTGTTATTATGACAATTAAGTGACACTACCTTTAGTGGGAACACAGCCTGGTACATTGTAGGCAATCAGTAAATACTAGCTAGTATGGTGGCCCTTTCCCAGATGAGGAAACCCGACCTAGCATTCAGTAACTTCTGTAGGAATACAGAGGTGCTGGGTGGCAGAGACAGACCTCAACCCAGACCCAGCTTCCTCTAGAGTCTGAGTGAGTCAGTCTTATCTGCAGCATTAACTTTGCTGTTGCTTCATCTCTAAGTCATGTCTGACACTTTTGCAATCCCATGAACTGTAGCCTGCCAGGCACATGGGTTTCCCCAGGCAAGAATGTTGGAGAAGGTTGCCATTTCCTTCTCCAGGGCATCTTCCCAACTCAGGGATCAAATTCATGTCTCCTGCATTAGCAAGCAGGTTCTTTACCCCTGAGCCACCAGGGAAGCTCTGCAGCATTCACTTGGTTGATGCATTTGAAGTAGACTTGCAAGACATTATAAGCAGTGCCTGTCAAGGGTGTGCTATAGCAGACTGAAGCATGGATCATTCAGTGCTACAAATGGCACCACTACCAGTGGGTCACCACAAAGATTAGCATGGGGAAACAGCCCCGGCCAGTTGGGGAAATACTGCACAGATCTGCAAGACAAAAATCTGATGGCTTTCATTTTGACTTCTTGGAGATGGTGATACAACAGGAGCAGACCAACCTATGCCAATTTAGCAATAAATAAGTTTTATCAAACTCATCTCAAAAGTTTATTTCAAGCCATAGTTTCGCATGATAAAAAGAAGTCAACCAGATGACTGACAGCATAGCCAACCCTACTCAGGCAACCTACTCAGCTATAATTGTTGTAGCCCCAGATCCCCCACTTGCCTTTAGCACCCTGTAAGATAAATGTGTTAGTGGCTCAGTCATGTCTAGTTCTTTGTGACCCCATGGACTATACAGTCTGCCAGTCCCCTCTGTCCATGGCATTCTCCAGGCAAGAATACTGGAGTGGGTAGCCATTCCCTTCTCCAGGGGGTCTTTCCAGCTCAGGGATCAAACCTGGGTCCCCTGCATTGCAGGCAGATTCTTTACCATCCGAACTACCAGGGAAGTCTTTAGTACAACATCTGTGTATCTGCAAAGGCCCTTTATGCACTTCCTTATTGATCATCTGCTACTTAATCTATGGATCAACTGAGTCCACATACAATCCAAAATACAGGTATACTGTCCTATCTCTTCAACCTTACCCTATCTTCCTAACTATGTTGTGTTTCACCAACAATTATTGTAATTTTTATTGGAGCACAAACCAGTTGCATGTTTTGGAATATGTTTAGACATGGTAGAAATAAACGATGCTATTTTAAATATTTCAGTGAACCATGTACAATGCAATTGTGATTCAAAACTTAGAGTTCTGAGTCTTATAGTGGCACTGCATTTATTAGGTATCCTGATCATCAAGGCTTAAGGACATCTGGACTATTATCTTCAAGGTCTTGAAATTGAAGCTAAAGTGCTGGATTCTTTTCATCTGTTGACCTTCCTTTCTTATGTGTGGCTTTTAGAAATAAAATCTATAAAGACAATTGACCAGCTACTTAGCTATAACAGAAAGAGATAAAAATAATTTGCTTACGTATTTATTTGCTTTAGCTCATCTCTGGCAACTCTGAAAGTACCAGAGTGAAAAACATACCACTTTCTTTTCATTGGTGACACAATTAAATAACTGGCCTAATAAAAATAATAATAATTTGGATGTATCAGTTTCTCAAATGCTGATTTTCTGGTATTCTACAGAAACATTCATGGATTTCTAAGATGATTTACTTGATTTCTTTCTATTTTTAGGGTCTCTAGAGAATAACCACATAGTTTTCTTATGAACTTTGTTCACTATAAAAAGAATCACTCTATTTCTACCCTGGTTGTTGAGAATTAATATTACATCCTAAAATACAGTGAAATTCCATGTCAATAATCAGTTCACATTCTCTCCTAACTTACACTTCTCCATACATATCACATGTTCTATGTTACAAAATAAATTACTGAAACTTGTACTGCAATTAGAATAATTTACTTTTAAAAAAATCCAGTAAATTACTTACTACCCCATTAGTATTTTATTAGTATTATGCTGTGCCTTAGAGAATATAATAGGTGAAAGTCCTTATGAAAATTCCTGCTAATCCTATACCTTTGAGCATATAGAACCCTCTTCAGTTGGGGTCTCAGGCTGAATGCTTAACATGTTTAGAGAGACCTCCTGGGCTGCTGCTGAAACCAACGGTGAGCACTAGGCTGGGAGAATCTCTTCTGTTAGAAAGTCCTTTGATTGTCAGGACTGAGAAAATCATCCTGAATTCTGCTGAACTGACTACTGAATTCTGGATTCTCCTCTATTGATATATTTTGTTATTGCTGATTACAAAGTACAGGAAGCTGCTATTTATTAATTTCCATCAGTCTCCTTCCTGGGGTCTGTAGCATGTTTCCCTTGGTGAGGAAACTGCTGACTCAGATGAATGTTTTCTGTGCTAGACTGTATTAGGAAGAAGGTGTCCAGCTAGAATAATGTTTGACTAACTATGTGCATACTGTGGCCTAGCTAAGCCAACACGTAAAATACATCACCACAAGTGCCTGCCACCTCTCCAGTGAAAGCATCTTAGACTGGGCCATTAATTGCAACAGACTTTGTCTGCACATGTGGTCAACACCAGCTTTGTCCCTTTGGTGGATCATGAGGGAGACACCTCAGCCTTCATATCCTGAGGGTAGGTATACTATTTTTAGTTAGGGAAATAAGGAAACTTTGAAAAAACATGGACATTATCCATATTAGACAACCAATCAGATAACAGGTCTAGAAGACCCAGAAGGCCCTGAACTGCAAAAGTTCTGGCTTTCAAAGCCATCAGCCCATTCTGAGACAGATGAATAAATGCCTCACCATATTAAAAGAACTCAGCTAAACCAGAGTTATTTCTTTTATGTGGAAAAAAAAGAATACTTCCATCTGAGCAGAAGCACTATGCTAGCAAGAATAAGAAATATACACGGCTCTTCACCAACACCCTTCATAGAAACAGTCTTTGTTTCCTCCTGGGGTTAACCAGATGACCCCAAAGCTCTTTTCCTGCTCCTCACATTCTGGTGTTTTCCCATTCTACCCTAATGTATAAAATATCCACTCAAGTCGTGATTATACTACAGTTTTATAACTTAGTACTTTTCTTCCATTCTTTGCTTCTTCTTTAACAAGGGAAAACAGAGACCTCAATGCTCATAAGCAAATCACTGTTTTGTTTGGTCTCAAGTCAGATGGGAGGCCTCCAAGGAAAACTCCCTTTTAGCATTTTCCAATTAGAAAGTGCTGCACACTGCACTAAGAAACCATATTCTTTCCCACTTTCCATTTACTTTTATTGCCATTATTTATCTGAGAGGATCATATTTCAGGAAAGACTCTTTTCCTAACCAAAGGGGAAAATCACATTTCTTCTTCTTAAAAAAATCCAGCAAACCCAGATCTAGTAGGATATCTATCATTTCAACCCATGGTATTTTTTAAGGAGTTTTGAATAACTGGATATTAGGAAGAGTGGTAGCTTATAAAAGCAGCTTGCTGGATAGAGACCTACTTGGAAAGGCTTTTAAAACTTGCATTATTTACCCACTGGAGCTGTCAGGTTACCGTGTTTACTCAAGGGAAGGCAGATTTTCTTTTTTTTTTTTTTAAATTTGGCCAAAGCTTTTCTTAAAACAGGCTATTGACCAGAATCAAAGCAGAGAGTGGCTTAAAAAGACACAGGGCAGTCTGGCCTCACTGAAACCTAAATAAATTATCAGCCCAAGGTCATGCCATCTATTGGTATCAGAAGCTATTTTGGGGTAGTTTATATTGAATGTGAACTGCTGGAGGCCCAAAATATATCTGGAGGCCAGGATACAAAAACATCTTTGAGATGGGAAGCCACTCCAAGTAGCTCCCTGAATTCATCAGGTGTCCCTCCAATATTTAAGAAACAGGAGCCCTATGTCATCAAATTTGATCATGAAGTGTTAGCTGCTCAGTTGCGTCCAACTTTTTGTGATCCCGTGGACTAAAGTCCACCAGACTCCTCTGTCCAATTTTGTTTATGTAACTGATTGCTCGTATAATTTAAGTAAAACTGAATATGAGATATAATCAATCTGTTCTTTTTTCTTTCTCAGTCTGTCAGAACTTACTGTGTCTGTGACCTGTTCTTCCATTAGAATATCCAGGAAATGTTCCAAAGAGCTCACATGCAGCTTTGGAAATGTTCCTCAGTGGATGTACCAGTCAGTTACTAGTGCACCACAAGCCTGGTTAGGCTGCGTAACAAACAGGCCCACAGACTCAGTGACTAGTCACACCATGGCTTATTTCTCAGTCAAGCAAAATCCACCATGGCTTTGGGAAACTCCTCAAGGCAACTGTCCACCATGTAGCAACCTGACAGACCAGATTGTTTCCATCATGAGGCCCAACCATGTTAGTTCAGGGCCTCTTCCATAGATGCTGCAGCAGGTAATCAGAGGGGACATAGCACTTATCTTGTAACCCATTGGATAGAGCTAACCCACACGGGTCTAGCAACTTGGAAATGGCAGGAAAGGAGAAGTGCCACGTGCCTGGCAGGACAACAGAACAGGATGAAGATGGAGCCCTAGTAGATGTTAATTATTCACATTTTAGAAAGGAAGTTGTATGTATTTGTGTGAGTGTGTGTGTGTGTGTGTGTGTGTGTGTGTGTGTGTGTGTGTAATTGTGTGGGAGAGAAGGGGACAGAATTTCAGGGAGATGAAGTCAGTGAAGAGAGCAATGTGATGTCAAGTGTTCTTCTGGTCTGAAAATGAATTTTAAATGGCCTTATGCCTTGGTAATGTGTAAACGTTGACCATGAAGATGTGTGATTAGTGTAACTAGAACACAGAATGTAGCCAATTTAGATGTGTATAGTCTTATTGTTTCTGTTCATTGGTTGAATAAGAGATGTGCAAAGGTATTTGAAACTGGAACTTCTTCAATGAAAAAACAACTTTATATAGGTGTGTGCATGCTCAGTTATCTCCAACTCTTTGTGACCTCATGGACTATAGCTTTCCAGGCTCTTCTATCCATGGAGTTCTCCAGGCAAGAATAGTGGAATGGGTTGCCATTTCCTATTCCAGGGAATCTTCCCAACCCAGGGATTGAACTTGCATCTCTTGTGTCTCCTGCATTGGCAAGCAGATTCTTTACCACTGAGCCACTAGGAAAGCCTATACGTAGAGAAAAAATATATCCAAGAAGGCTCCCCCATACAATTCTAACAGTGGCCCCCACCAAGGAGTTTTCCCTAGGGAAACTTTGGCATTGTCTGGTGACATTTTTTACTGTCATAACTGGGAGTAGGGGGTAAATGGCATCACTGACAAGTCACAGGACAGCTCTATCAACACAGAATAACCCAGCTCACAATGTCAGTCGTGTTGAGTACCCTTAATCTTGGGCTCAAGGTTGTGAACTTCTGTGTCTCATTGTAGGTTAAGTTCTTTTTGGTTTAAGTTTTTCCATGTCTTAAGGAGAGAACTTACTTTCATCCCTCGTATGTTTAAAGATAGATGAATAAGAAATCACAAACAATGGAATGACCATGGATCCCACAAAAGCAATATTCCAGTATACCTAAAACATAAACTTTGAGAGGTGCTGGTGATGTCATTTATTCATTAGACAGACTTGCTGGCACCCCTCCACCACCTGCCATGCTCCAATCACCTTAGGCCCCAGCTTCATGGCAAAACAGAGCAACCATACCCAGGGATCAAATCCAAAACAAACACATCCACAGATAACCGAAACTTGGTCAGTATTAGGGTGCAGGTTCAGCCCAAGAGCCATGATCACTTCATCTAGGTATGAGTGTGTATCTGTGTGTATTATGTATCAGTTTGGTTCAGTCACTCAGTTGTGTCCAACTCTTTGTGATCCGATGAATCACAGCATGCTAGGCCTTCCTGTCTATTACCAACTCCCAGAGTCCACCCAAACCCATGTCCATTGAGTCGGTAATGCCATCCAGCCATCTCATCCTCTGTCGTCCCCTTCTCCTCCTGCCCCCATCCTTCCCAGCATCAGGGTATTTTCCAATGAGTCAACTCTTCGCATCAGGTGGCCAAAGTATTGGAGTTTCAGCTTCAACACCAGTCTTTCCAATGAACACCCAGGACTGATCTCCTTTAGGCATGGTTGGATCTCCTTGCAGTCCAAGGGACTTTCAAGAGTCTTCTCCAATACCCCAGTTCAAAAGCATCAATTCTTCAGTGCTCAGCTTTTTTCACCATCCAACTCTCACATCCATACATGACTACTTGAAAAACCATAGCCTTGACTAGACAGACTTTTGTTGGCAAAGTAATGTCTCTGCTTTTCAATATACTATCTAGGTTGGTCATAACTTTCCTTCCAAGAAGTAAATGTCTTTTAATTTCATGGCTGCACTCACCATCTGCATACACACATACATAAATGAAAACCAATATACTCTTTCAAATATCCCAATATATTCATATACCACAAAACACATACTAATATATAATGAAATTATGGTCTTTTATTTCTTTGTGGCTTTAGGGAGACTTTCTTTTAGTCACAGCAGAGAACCCATGGGGTTTATAGGAAGGCTATGAGCTTGAAGAGACCCAACCAAACCCTTGGTACACTATCACATTACCAAGAGTCACCATGCCAAGAACTGCACGCAGTATAAAGCAATACAAACAGACAGACTACCCAAATCATGGAGTACGTGCCATATTTTTGCACAAAAAATATACAATAAATATTTATACAATAAATATTGCTTCAATGCCTATTGCATGCAAATGACAGAGAAAGGTATACAGGGCTCTGTTTGTGACCTCAAGGAAGAGATGGCAGACACACACTGAAAGAGAAGAAGGCAGGGAAGAGAGAGTAGGGGAGGGCTGGCTGGTAGATGAGCTCACCGAGGACTGACTGGTGAGGGTTCTGACTTGGGGTTCTACCAGTGCGTGTTTATCTGTATACGGTCCACCCCTTGCTTTGACTATCTTGTTCAGCACTGTATGCTGACTGCTGGGCCAGTGCTTGGCATGTAGTAAACACTGGTGGGGTGTAAGGAATGGACAGATGGATGGATCTCAGTCTGAAGGGGTGAGGAGCAACTTTGTAGGCCTGGGAGACATGCACATGGCAGGGAAGAAAGAGAGATTGCAAGGGATGGCTACCCTTGTGGATGGGATAAGCTCTCCACCCATTGCTTCACAAGGCAGAGGCAAAGCAAGGAAGGAAGGAATGACTTTCTCAAGTCCAGAGGGCTTAACAAACTGGAGTTCAGAGAGGATGGAAGAGGACGGGGAGGATTGAGAAGGGTCATCCTGCCTCTCACAAAAGAGGTGACCTTCTTGGAGTCAGATTGTGGGTCTCAGTTCCGATGAAGCTCCAGAGCAAAAGTGAACAGTGACTGTGTTTGGATGGGGGTCCCTGATGTCTGCCACGTCCTCCCCAGACCCCTCTGAAAACAGAGCAGGGATTTGAATCCAGCTTTCTAATATCCAAGGATGTGGTTCACCCTCAGGAAAAAGATATTTGTTTAAATCTGCTTTAATCTGAGTGCTAAATCCATTATAAAAACATTTACAGTGTTCCACTGTGATGACTATGTGCTTAATCGCTTCAGTTGTGTCTGACTCTTTGTGACCCCATGGACTGTAGCCCTCCAGGCTCCTCTTTCCATGGGATTCTCTAGGCCAGAATACTGGAGTGGGTTGCCATGTCCTCCTCCAGGGGATCTTCCCAAACCAGGGGTTGAACCCAGGTCTCCCGCATTGCAGGCAGATTCTTTACCATCTGAGCCACCAATTGGGTATAGGAACCACTGACCCCATGAAGCAGAAACTTACATGTTTTTCGGTTTATTGAGATGTAATTAACACTGCATAAGCTCACTCCTTTAAAGGATCCAGATCAACAGCTCTTAATTTATAGTTAAGATTGGGCAACTCATCACAAATATCTAATTCCAGAATATTTTTGACACAAAAAGAGAAGCATACCTGTCAGCTATCACACCCAATACTCCCTTACCCAAGCCCCTGGAAACCTTCATTTATTTTCTATCTCTACCGATTTGCCTATTCTGGATGTGTCATGTGAATAAAATCATACAGTACGTGGTCCTTTTTACTAATTTCACTTGGCATAATGTTTCCAAATTTTGCTCATGTTGTACCGGATAGTATAAATCAGTACTCCATTCCTTTTTATTGTCAAATAATTTGCTGTGGCAAAGATATACACTGCTATGGACTGGTGGTTTCCTCCAAGCTCATATGATGAAGTTCTAAGTCCAAGTGCCTTTGAATGCCATTGCATTTGGAGGTAAGTTCTTTAAAGAGGAAATTAAGTTAAAAGAAGGTCTTTACTTTGGGCTGTAATTCCATAGGACTTGTGTTCTTATAAGAGGAAGTTTGGACACAAACATCTATATGTACAGAGGAGAGACCAAGTAGAGGACACAGAGAGAAGGCGGCCGTCTGCAAGCTAAGGAGAGAGGCCTTTGAAGAAACTAAATCTACCAACACTTTATCTTGGACTCTCTGGCTTCCAGAACCATAAAAAAAATCAATTTCTGTTTAAGCCAGTTTGTAGAATTTTGTTATGATAGCTCTAGCAAATGTGCATAATTACAGTTTGTTATTCATTCATTCATTAACTGACGGGCATTTGGGAAACGGATTTTTTTTTCAAATTTATTCCATTTGACTCTGACATGCTGGGCCCATTTTAGTGTGTCCTGGGGAATTTGGAAGCTCTCTTCATCAAGCTAGAGTCTCTTGGAGCTCATGAGGTATAAGTACCAGCATGGCAGACTGGTTTCTAATCCAGGATGAAGGTTCACAGGCACGCATGTGGTATGACCATGAGAATGGATCCTGATATTTCAGAGCCCTGGAAAGGCCCACCTGCTCAAAAGGATTTTTCTCACTGCCTTGGCAAGCTACCACCTACATTCTTGCCTGGGTAGCTCAGTGGTAAAGAATCTGCCTGTAATGCAGGAGATGCAAGAGATGCCAGTTTGATCCCAGGGTCAAGAAGGTCCCCGGGAGGAGGAAATGGCAACATATTCCAGTATTCTTGCCTGGGAAATCCCATGGATGGAGGAGCCTCGTGGGCTACAGTCCATGGGGTTGCAAAGAGCAGGACACAACTTAGTGACTAAACAAAAACAACAAGCTCCTGAGGTATGCAACGGTTTATAGAAGGCCTTCACGAAAATTTGTTTTCACTTGCAATGGGACTGAGTGCTGGGTGAGCCCCTGGGCTCTCCCCAGCACAGATTACAGTCAGGTTGATGATGACAGGGGGAAGCCTGCCCAGTCTGACCAAAGTGGAGAAAGATCTTGGGGAGGATATGACGCATGGAGGCAGAGACTCAGACTCAGGGCCACTGAACTGAGCACTGGAGGCTCTGTGTGGAAGAAGGCAGACAGGTCAGCTCAGCTCGGCCCAGGAGGGCAGAGCAAAAAACTGGAACACAGAGTCCAGTTCTCACTGATAGCTTTATAACCTGCCTACTATACCAACACACTTGCAAGAATATATCTATTAATATAATATTATATGTAATATAAAATTAATGTATTCAGTTCAGTTCAGTTGCTCAGTCATGTCCGACCCCATGGACTGCAGCACGCCAGGCCTCCCTGTCCATCACCAACTCCCGGAGATTACTCAAACTCATGTCCATTGAATTGGTGATGCCACCCAACCGTCTCATCCTTTGTTGTCCCCTTCTCCTTCTGCCTTCAATCTTTCTCAGCATCAGGGTCTTTTCAAATGACTCAGCTCTTCCCATCAGGTGGCCGAAGTATTGGAGTTTCAGCTTCAGCATCAGTCCTTTCAATGAATATTCAGGACTGATTTCCTTTAAGATGGACTGGTTGGATCTCCTTGAAGTCCAAGGGACTCTCAAGAGTCTTCTCCAACACCACACTTCAAAAGCATCAATTCTGTGATGCTCAGCTTCCTTTATAGTCCAGCTCTCACATCCATACATGACTACTAGAAAAACCATAGCTTTGACTAGACAGACTTTTGTTGGCAAAGTAATATCTCTGCTTTGTAATATGCTGTCTAGGTTGATGACAGGTTTTCTTCCAAGGAGCCAACGTCTTTTAATTTCATGGCTGCAGTCACCATCTACAGTGATTTTGGAGCCCCCCTCCAAATTTAATTATATATATATATAATGTATTATTATATATTAATTTTATATACTAGTATATAATTATATACTAATATAATATTAGTTATGTGCTAATATGGGCTTCCCTGGTAGCTCAGATGGTAAAGCAGCTGCTTACAATGCAGGAGACCCGGGTTTGATCCCTGGGTTGGGAAGATCTCCTGGAGAAGGAAATGGCAACCTACTCCAGTACTGTTGCCTGGAAAATTCCATGGACTGAGGATCCTGGTAGGCTACAGTCCATGGGGTCGCAGAGTCAGACATGACTGAGTGACTTCACTATGTGCTAATATAATTAATATTATATGCTAATAATAACTAATACATACGAATGTATGTAATAAAACATATAATGCTCACTTTCCATTTCAAGAGAGATTGAGGATGAAAAGTCATCCTGGTTGTATGGGAATTTTCTCTTATTTCTTTAACCTGAGGTACAAGTCAAGTTCCCCAGACTTAGACCATTGACGATGATATCTACATACTTTTCTTACGTTGTTTAATTTCTCTGATCAGGAGATTTCCTCCGGGCAGCTGAGTGATGGAGCACGTACAAGTCTTCCCTGTGGGGCTGCAGCTTTTTGCTTATTGGCAGGTCAGCCCTCAGCCCAGACTTATCATGAGGGCAGACGGGAAGGTGACCGGTCACACGGTTGGCATGTTCTGTTTGCGGGTGTAACTCACACAAGCATGGCTGACAGTGTGCGTCTACCCCAGCCATCGTTTTATGGGATCTTGGATGCTCAGGGCTGTTTGTGTAATTGCTTCTTGTAAATGAGCTTCTACACTCTGCAACACTTTACAGTAAACCACTTTCCTTCGCCATCTGGTATCCAGTTGTTTTAACCGGGTTTCCAGGATTTGCATCCGTCATTTACAAGAACCTTTTTAACCTTCACAAAATGAAATAATTGAAGGCTATCCTTTCAACTTCACATTTGCTTGAGAAAGGCTTTGAAATCAAGGGATGGAGAGCCAGAAAGATGGATGAGATGAAAAGAAAAGGGCTCATCTCTTCTCCCTTGGAGAGGCTCAGAAATGCTGCCTTTGAGGTGAGGGGTTGGGAGGCTGGAATGGGTTATCACCTCTGTTATGGGCTCATCTGCATGGTAAAATGCTTGCGATGGTGAAATGGAGAGCCTGATAAGCTGGGGAAAAGGAGCGCCCTTCCTCTGACCTGGCTCTAGAAATCCTCCTGGTATGAAGTGGTCCCTCCTGCTTAAGCAGTGAGTTGCCTGCCTTGCTCAGAGGGAGAGGAAAATGAAGAGACATCCAAATGTGCACAAATATCATTTCTCTATGGCAGTGCAGGTGGAAGGGGATTATAACCCCTGGATAATATGGGGGGATTGCATCTACCTTTTCCAAGCAGCTCAGAATATAAAAGACCTTAGGGGCTTGCCTAGTGATCCAGTGGCTAAGACTCCATGCTTGCAATGCAGTTTGCATGGGTTTAATCCCTGGTCAGGGAACTAAGATCCCATCTGCCACGTGGCCTGACCAAAAATAATAATGATAATCTTTTTTTTTTTCTTAAAGACATTAGTTACACAAAAATATAAAAATAAACGAGCAACCAAAAAAGACATTAGTTACAGATAAGAACATACTTCAAATGTATTTGGCTCTTTTGACTATCTGACCAATTTTTTCTTTCTCATTTCTGGTCCTATTCCTGATAGATGACATAGAAGGCTCTAGAGGCTTAAGTAAAGAGAAACTTTAACTAGAAATAAACTCTCTACCTTTCCTGGGAAAGCCTTTCCGGAGGTGCTTGATACTTAAATGTTAACCCCACAATGACCGGCTAACCCTTTGACCTGTGGCTGAAAATCATTTCTGACTCAAAAATCCCACAGTTTAGCTGGGTTATCTTGACTGTTCTCTGATGAACAATTCTCATATGGCCCTATGGAATAGTCTGAAAGTGATTCTTTTTATTAAAAGGTCTTTATGACAGTTTCAAACATTTTCCCAAGGAAAGGTTCCTGCTCTTGCTTACCTTCTCATCTTTCTTCTCACCCCGGACTGTTGATGAGAACTCTGTCTTTTGGATGAAAGCATGGAACATATTCCATCTAAAGAACAATCTGAATAAGTCTGGGTCCTTCCAGCCCATCTCAATCAGCATACGTATGCACAAGATCCCCTTCAAGTCTCCATGAGGAGCTGTGTGAAGCTCCTTTAGGTACTAGTGGGACCACACATCCTTCTGCAGGAGAGTCAAGCAGCGATGCGCTTCTTCACTCTGGCCTCGGAGAAGGAGGGAATGCAAGTTGTACTGTCCAGGAGGACTTCCTGGATATCAGCTCTGTGGGCTCTTCTCCCCTTGTAACGGTCGCATCCCCTCTGTGGTTCTCCCCCTCTCTGGGTTCCAGACCCTTCACTCTCCCCACCTCCTCAACAGTTCTTACTTCCTGGTCCCCTTGCCCTGCCCCTCCTCTTCCTTCTTACTCGAGATGACTTGATGAGCTCTGTGGCGGTGCACCCCACACCACAACACACACACACTTCCCATAACCAGGGTCAGGCAGGTGGGTCCAGATCCTACCTCCTTAGAAGGCTAGGCCAAGGGCGGTGATGCGGATACTCTAGCTGCATAGTCTCTGACTCAGGGAAAGAAAGGAGGCCTGAGATAAAGACCATCCCACTCCAAGGGGAATGTGGCCCTGTGGTTTATTCCCAGAGCTTTCAGGGAACATTGGGTCATGTCCTCCCATATTTGAGAATTTAGTTCTGAGGTGCCCCTGGAAGTTGCCCAGTGCCTTAGTGGGCCACTTGTGAATTGCATCCTCTTATGTGAGAGGTGAGGACAGGTTTCCTAGGAGACCTTGGTTTTCAATTTCTCCCTTTGCTTCTTGGTTCTCAATGTCCTTCTTCATGTTTTCCTGACTTCTTTGAACCATACAGCAAAGTATATCTTTGCACCCAAAGAGGAACTTCAGGATGCAAAATGTCTTTATGTCTGAGTGAGACTTTTATTGTAGTTTTCTGCAAACATCAATAGTACTTCACTCACAGTATTTCCTAACAGTGTCTCCTAAACAAGGAAGGCAGAGACTTTTTCTTTAGTTTGAAACCAAGGCCATTCATAGACAGAGTCTTCCTGAGGGTTAAGCGCTGAAGGATTTTATTCTGAAGAAAACACAGGTTCATGGAAGAAGTGGATCCTATCATTGATGCCAAGATCCACCCAAGAAGACTGGGCCCCCCTGAGGTCTCTGCTATGTAAGCTGATGGTCTCCTCCATGAATATTGAGTTTCACCCTTACGAGTTCCTGACACTCAGGCTAGTTTGTGTCATTGGCAGGGGGTTTTGGAGAAAGAGTCTGATGCTTTCATCAGCTCATCCAAGAGGTCTATCAACAGTACAGCACCAAAGAGCTTCATTAGCCCTCCACGTGACAAACACCATCAGAAAGTGGCATCTGAGAAAACTGGCATTGGCAGCACTGATGGCAAAGGCTGGTTTAAAAAAAAAAAAACCCACTTTCTGTTCAAGGAGTGTATTGGGATTCTGCAGTACATTCATCTGGCAGTCTTCTTGGATGCCATGTCTTTATCCTTCCAAGCACCAAGTGCGTTATAGCCACTCACTTATTTGAGGAAACTGCTTTTTCTGGGAGGTGACGGTGCCCCCACCCTGGCTGGGGCACCTTCCTGCATTAGCCTGGGCTCAGTTCCCCTTTAAGCAGGGAAGAGATCCGACATGAATTGAAGCCTGTGCTGAAGCCCCGGTCCAGTGTAAGCAGAGCAGGCCTGCATTCTGACGGCTTGGCGTTCCAAGTCAGTGTTTCGTGGAGAAATATTAAGTGTAACTGAATATTACAGGGCACACTCTGTTCCTGCTGTATTTCCAGGGCGTCGGATCAATGGGGAAAAATGAGAAGTGGAAATAAACAGAAAGGACAGAGAACTGAGCAGACGATGGGGCTCAAAGGAAAATGGAGTCAAGCAAAGGAAATCATTTTTCCAAGTAAACACAGATAGCGGGGAAAAGAGAGGCTGATGCTCTGCGGAGTAGAGACGTCTGCTTGTTGCTCTGGGTCTGGTCAAGCCAGGCAGCATGGAAGGATTGTGCTGAGCACTTTCCTCTGAGGCCTGCTGTCTCAGTAAGTTCTTGCTGCCAGAGGCGATGCCAAGAATAGGCGAGATGAAGAGCAGTTTGGGGAAGGAGGTCCAACCTCCCAGAGAAAACAACCCAGGGTAACGGGAGCTGATGAGCAGCAGGCAGCCAGCAGGCCCGGCTGCGGTGGAACCCTGCAGGATTTTTCTCTGGAGGGAACATGGGCTTCATGGAGCAATTAGAGCCTTTAATTGAAGCAAACATGGAGAAGTCCATCCAAGAGGCTTGATTCCTGTTGGGGACCATGCCATTTAAGACAATGGTCTCTGCCTGGGGAGATTCACCTGCATTAGTTCCCAGAATTAATATCTCAAAGGGAATGTGATGTAGGCTGCATCATGAGGCCTGCAGGGTTCTTCCATGTTGAGGGGCTCCCCTGTGCATTGTAGGATGTTGAGCATCTTTCCAGGTATCTACTCACTAGATGGTAGTCCCTCCCTGCAGGTGGGACCACCAAAGATATATCTTCAGACATGGCTGATTGTCCCCCCTGGGGACCACAGTCGGGCCCCACCTGGCTGAGAACTGATGTTATATACAGGAAGGAATAAGACCCAGAAAGCCCATGTGGCCCGTCTGGGTTTGCTTGAGATATCAGTGCAAAGTCAGACCTGGAACCCATGAATGACATGGCTTTCAAGGCATTCACCACCTTGCCTATGACTCCCGTGTCAGCTGAAGCAGGATAATGGTGGAGAGCTGGGTTCTGGGTTCAGACCTGGACTCTAAGCTTGACTCACTGTCTTTGTGAGCACTGCTGTCTTCCCCTGGTTCATTGTGTGTCGGGGTCCTCATCTGTTGAACATCTTTGATGGTAACGACATCCACCTGACAGGGCAATAGGCAGGAGGAACAAGATAGGCTGAGTAGAGAGTGCTGTGCAGTTTTGCTTCGTGTACGTTCTCAATGATGGCTGGTCTTGGCCCTTCTCCACCGTGTACTATGTACTCTGATAGACCACTGTAGTTTCCTTCACTTCTGTGGTTCCCTCTTCCTGGAATACCCTGCCACCAACTGCTTCATGTGAGTGATTCCTTTCTGCTCATCACAGTTGCTTTCATCCTCACAAAGAAGGTTATGGGGTCCCATTTCTTTCCCCCTAGCAGCCCGCAAAGCACTGGACTGACCACATTGTACATGTTGAGATGTCTGTGTTTTGTCGTCATAGCTAGAACTACCGTGAGTTAGTAGGTGAGGGACTCTGTATAACTAATTGGCACACCCCAGTGGCACTCAGTGAGTGGGTAGGATTTCGCTTGGTAGAAATGGGAATGAGGGAGGGAGATTTAAGAGGAGAAATGGTCAAGATCTCAGAGAAGACCTGAGCAAGAAGGATGCTTAGAGAAGGCCTGGGGCCCGGCTGGAAGGCATGAGTGCCAGAAATGGCCCCTACAGAAGCCTCATGTGATGCTTTTGTACCCAGTTTACCAGGCAATAGGATGCTCTCATAGGCCCTGGTTGATGGCTGGGGGATGGCTAGGGGTGGGAACTGTGTCAAAGGAAGGTTAAACCAGCAGAAGGACTGATGCTGACGCTGACGCTTCAATACTTCAGTACTTCAATACCACCTGATGCGAAGAGCCAACTCATTGGAAAAGACTCTGATGTTGGGAAGGATTGAGGGCAGGAGGAGAAACGGCAATAGAGCTTGAGATGATTGGATGGCATTACTGACTCAATGGACATGAATTTGAGCAAACTCTGGGAGATAGTGAAGGACAGGGAAGCCTGGTGTGCTGCAGTCCGTGGAGTCACGAAGAGTCAGACCTGACTTTAGTGGATAAACAAAACAATGAGCTTGCAGTATAAGTTGGGCTAGAAAAGGTTTAGAGGCAGCAAAAATTAGTCAAACAATTTAAATAAGTTGCTTAATAATATAGTTGTTAAATATATATAATTTATAAATTAGTTAATAATCTGTGGCAGATATCTCAAACTATACACTCAACCATAAAACATCTTGAGTTAATAAAGGTATTACTATTAGTAAAGGGTGTCAAATGACCCATTGCTGATTGTTTGGAGGAGATGATAGGAAGCACCCTCAGAAGTGGTATGAATGTTTGAGGGTATGAGAAGGTTGCCCTGCCTGTGGGGACCACTTCACAAGAGTGCGATCTCAAAGAAAGTTCTGGAAAATTCTCTGGAGTTCTTTAAAAAATAAGGATGGGCCTCCCAGGCAGGGGTGTTTAAGTGTCTCAACTCAAGTTAGGGGATGGGACCAGGGGGGGAAGCAGGTAAAAAAGTTTGGTAAAGAAGAACACGTATTCCTGTGTCTTTATTCTGGAACTGAAATCATTGCTCACAATTGAATTAGCAAGCCCACTATGAGCAAAGCAACCTCACTGGGTGGGGTGGTGTGGTTGGTGGGGAAGGTTGAGGACTGCAGGGAGAAGCCAGACTCAACCCAGGAACAAAGAATGATCCCAGAGGCAAAGCACTGTGAATGTTTGGGAAAGAAGGGGGTTTCAGTACCTGCTTAAGTAAATCTCTGCAGCTGTGAAACTTACACACATCCTAGAGGTCTTAGGAGTACATTCTACCTCTTTCTGGACCCTGGATATAAAGTCTAACTACGGCTGGAAGTCAGCCTCTCTTAGGCATGGCCACTTCTTCATCTTTGAGTCTCGTGTAAATATTTCTAAAATCAAAGAATGAATTTGAAGTCCCCTTACCTGGTCTGGTAGGAGGAGTCTGGATCTGAGGCTAGATCAGAATCCTCTCCGGGTGTCACGCTGCTGCTCACGGACCGTGGTATCTCCACCCCAGATGTGGCCTCTGATATTTTCGCAGATTCAGGAGATCTGGGAAGCCGCTAAAGACAGAGCACAAAAGCAGCTCTCACCTCAGAAGTCAAAGCTTACGGTGTTCTTCTCTCTAAAGGCAGCCGTGGTCTGGCCAGGAGCCTGGAGTGATCTCCACGGAGTCTTGCAGGAGAGAGCAAATGAGCTGCTGGCCTGGAGAGGCCCATGGCCTCTGGGCTTTCAGAAAGGGAGCTGGTAGCCTGAATTATTGATGCCTGCCTAAGTAAATGGTTGCAGAAAACAGGAGAAGCCCCCTCCCCTCCCATCAGCAAGAGGAAAAGGAGAGGAAGGCAATTCTGTCGGGGATGGAACAAGTTTGAGCAAAATTCTCATGGAAGATCTGGCCTTCCACTTGTGGAGCCTTCTTCCCAGCTCTCACCATACAGAGACCCGCTCTTTTTTTTTTTTTTTTTTGGTTCTGAATTAAGACAGTGATGAATGGGCTGAAAGAAACCACAAATTCAGACACTCAAAGTTCATGCAAAAATAGACATGATGCTGATATTTGCAAATGAAATGCATTAAAATCATCATGTAAGAGAGAAAAGAAAGAAGAGAGAGAAGGATAACCCAGCACTTCCTTCCTTTGTCCGGTTACGTGGGTGAAGGAGGGACCCTCTTCATCAGGATCCCTGAGAAACAGGATGAAACGTGTAAGATGTAATATATGTAGCCAGTGGGGATTTGCTGTATGATGCAGGGAGCTCAAATCTGGTGCTCTGTGGCAGCCTATTAATAGAGTGGGGAGACGGGGTGGGAGGCAGGAGGGAAGTTCAAGAGGGAGGCGACATGTTATGCCTATGGCTGATGCAGGTTGATGTATGGCAGAATGCAACACAATATTGTAAAGCAATTATCCTCCAGTTAAAACAAAAACAAAACAAAACAAAAGAATGAAGGGTATAGGACAGGATGAATGAAGGTGGTAGAAAATGATGTGACTTTAAGTGCTGGTAGGTGATAGGGAAGAAGGGAAATAGTAGCTCCTACTTATCATTACATTTTCACCTGTTTGCTGCTGTCTTTTAACATCTAAATGGACCAGGGTGGATGGTAAAAGCATAGTGTGCCCTTCCCAAAGATGGTGCAGCTGCCTCTCAGTGGGCTGCCTAACTACAGATGAGATGCCACTGTGGAGCTGGTCCCTTCCAAGTGAGCCCAAGGCTCAGTGTTCCTTTCATTATTTGTGCCCTTGGCCTAGGTGTCTAGAAAGCCTACTATGTGTCAGGCACGTGCTGCATTGCCTGTGCTGAGATGGAAAGTGTGTTTGGGGCATTCACAGCCTAGTCACAGGAGCAACTGAGAATATATGACTGTTGGCTTAAGCACCTCCATTTACTTTGAGTAACAGGAGTTAATTGAACACGTTTTGTACTTCCCCACAGCTCTTACCAAGCCTTTGGAGGTTTCAGACCATTGTTGCTGCCAAATGTAGCCCACCAGGGACAGATACTATGCTTAAAAGAATAGTCTTGTATTCTCTCCATAGGGTTGGTTAGGAAAGGATAGTCTAAGAAGTGGGCTCATGCAAATAAAAATCAGATGTTAATGGCAAAGAAAGACATATAAGCAGCCAAGACGGATACAACTGATCATTCATTCCTTCAGTACTCACACCAAAGATGCTGGACCAGGTGGTACCCCTGAAGTAGGGGACCGGAAGGTATTTAAGGGTCATTCACACCAAGAACATCAGTTCTTGAAGCCGATGGAAGATCAAACTCAGAAATGGAAGCAGTTTGCTGAGCGCTGCAGATGCACACAGTCCTGATAATCAGTACTGCAGCATGCCCAAGCAATGAAGGATACATTCACCAAGAGGGAGAATGTATCTGAAGTCTGGAGGGATATGTGGAATTGCAAAAGCAAGAATAAAAAAGAAGAGCATCCCAAGGGATGCCAGGCGGGCTTCACTCCTGGTGGGTGACACGCAGGCTGTGCAGCCCATTCCCAGTGGACAGTCCTCCCTGGCCATCATGTGGGCAGCATGACCTTCAGCTTGGGCACTGTGCCCTGAGTGCTGCTGGCTGGATTGCCACATGGATTTATGCTATGTGGGGCACTTGATGTCTCCCAAAGACAGATTTTTGATAAGATTTGTTACCTGATTTGCTTAGAGTCATCTGTTATAATAATTACCCTTGCAAGCTCTTAGCCCTGCTAGAACTGGCTTCTGAAAGCCCATGAATCCAAAGAGAGCAGGAATAGGTTTTCTATAACAACACGTGTCCCACAAACTCCAGTAACTGAAGGAAGAGCAGGAGCAGAGTGGCCCAGATATCCAAAAGATCTTGTGCCATTAAATGATCCAGAGATCAAGGGCAAGACACAGAGAGGTTAAGGACCACAGGGGTAATCCCAAGGTGAGGAGGACTTGGTCAGAGGGAAAAGGGTCACCTACAGTCTTAAGGCAGAGGCAGTTACCATGCGTTTGGAATGTGGCGCTCGCTTCACAAAGCCAAGCAGTGTGTTGCATGAACATATGCTGTGTTATCATGGAATCATCATCTCTGACTGGGAAACACCCCAGATTCCATCTCCTCTACATCTCACCCCTCTTTGACGTAGGCGTCTGTGAGTCATCTGGGTTGATAAGATAACAAAATCCCCTCCTAGGGAGTCAGCAGCCAGTGGTTGCCAATACTGTTGGTTCTGGTGAATTTCAGAATGTTGAGGGTGGGCCCCAGGAACCCAGGCAGTTTGAAAATGGCATCCTCAAGGCGCTGCTCTTTCTGACGACCTGGCTTCTTCCCCAATACCATGCTGGGAGTGTTTGCCCCTAACCGCATCCCTGGCAGAGGGAACAGAGCCCTCCATCTAAAGACCCCCATCTCCCACCAGTCTGCCTCTCCACCAATTCTGTACCCTTATAGAACCATTTTCCTCCTGGGGTGCACGCAGACTTCAGGACTCCTGGAAGGGATGCACAGATGAGCAGGACATCTCTGTATAACACCCACATGTAGATGTTTCTTCTGCACACAATGCCCCCTTCACCCAGGGGCTGGGCTTCTCTGGGAGAGGCTGAAGGAGCAGAACTGGAGGTCCTCTTGGCCCTGAAAATCGTCAGTCTGACCCAGCATCTCCTTCAAAGGCAGCTTCTCCATCAAGTGATAAAGCAAAGGACTCAAACAAACCAACAGTTGTTTATACCATGCTGGGACCTTTCCTGTAAGTGTTCAGTGAAGCTTCCTAATTCCCCCAAACAGTTTGTTATAGGGAATTTGTTATGTGGTTATAGGGAAGCTCCATAGTCATAGAAAACAGGATCCATGCCCAGCTTTTCTGAGAGGCACAATCTCTTTGAGCCTTTGTCGCCTCATCCGTAAATGAGCAATGGTAATATCTCCATCCTGGGACTTCTGTGAGGACGTGCACCTCTTAGTAAAGTGCCCACCCACAGTAAGTGCCAATAAATGGGCACCATGGCTAGTTTGCCAGCAAGCTTGTCCCTCTTGGCACCCATAGGACAATCTGAAGAATATAGGGAGCATGGCCTGGTCCTCACTCTCTTTGGCACTCTGTACCACAAGACATCAGAAGAGAAGCTGGAAACAGCAAATGACAAATCCACCAATGGGAGTACAGGAACTGAGATTTCCTAAACCACCAGATTCTCAGTCGTTTGGCTGCTTCCGTCAGCCCCTGATTGATGAAGTGCTGGAACTCTCTGGGCGCAGCTTTCTTACTGATTTCAGTGGCACATGACAAGCAAATGGCTTTCAGTCATGGCCAGTAACTAACTTTTATTATTATTATTATTGAAGTGTAGTTGATCTATAATGTTGTGTTAATTTTTGCTACTCAGCAGAGTGACTGAGTTATACGTACATATACATTCATCTTTAACATTTTGCTCCATCTCCATTGTGGCTTATCACAGGATATTGAACATTGCTCCCTGTGCTATACAGTAGGTCATTGTTGTTTACCCATTTATATGTAATAGCTTGTATCCACTAGCCCCAAGCTCCCATCCCTCCCCGACTCCTGGCTCCCTTGGTGACCACAAGTCTGTTCTCTATGTCTGTGAGTCTGTTTCTGTCTTTTTGATAAGTTCATTTGTGCAGTGTAGAATCCCATATAAGTGATATCATATAATATTTGACTTTCTCTGTATTAGTTACTTCATTTAGTATGATAAGCTGGAGTTCCATCTATGTTGCTGCAAATGGAATTATTTCATTCTTATTATGGCTCAGTAATATTCTATTGTACATTGTACATTTGCACATCTCCTTTGTCTGCTCCTCTGTCAATGGACATTTAGGTTGATTCCATGCCTTGGCTATTGTAAATAGTGCTGTTATGAACATAGGGGAGGTGCATGGATCTTTTTCAACTGCAATTTTGTCTGGATATATGCCCAGGAGTAGGATCGTTGGATCATATAACTTTATTTTTGCTTTTTTCTTTTTAAAGGAAACTCCATACGGTTTTCCACAGTGGCTGCACCAACTTGCATTCCCAGCAAGAGTATAGGAGTGTTCCCTTTTCTCTGTACCCTCTCCAGCACTGCTATTTTTTGACTTTTTAATGATGGCCGTTAAAAAGTGTGAAGTGGGACCTCACTGGAGTTTTGGTTTGCATTTCTCTAATAATTAACAATGCTGAGTATTTCTCGTGCACCTATTGATGGCCAGCAGCTTTGGACCTGCTGAAAACCCTACGCTCTTGGCTGTGTGTTGGTTTCCTGGCTTCATTTCACAGCTGCCTCTCATGCACCTGGCTTCAACCTAAGGGAAGGCAGAAAGCCGCAGTTATTTTTAAGAGATGCCACCTCTGTATGTGGTTTTCACTCAGTGTCAACTCCCCACTCTTGGACCCTTTCTACATATCATGAGAAATGCCCTTGGAATCTCCCTCCCTCTCCATTCTGTGGTTTTTTTCTCCCCCCGTTCTCTGGTGTTGCCTATGTCATCCCTATTATGACAAGCTAAGGAGATGCAGTCAAATTTTTTATTAACAATTTCATTGCAGCCTTCTTATCTTTGATAGCATCCTTGGTTATCTGGCACCAGAAATGCAGTGGAAATTGCTTAATGAAAATGACACTTAGTTGATGTCACTGAAAGGGAGAGCTAAGTGTTATGAGAAACAACAGCTCATACTCTTCTGAGAGATAAACAGCTCTGTTGATTGGCCCCAAATGTGGCAAAGTAATTCAGCCAGGGAGTTGGAGGAAATTCCAACTGAGAGCTAAAGTATAAAGTAATTCAAATGGGGAGGTCGAGAGTAAGCCCAGGGGATACCTGCGTGCTGAAGCTTAAAACATAGCATAGTTCAGCATTAAGACAACATCACTGCGTTGCCAACGCTCTGCATGATTTGTATTACCTGAAAGTAATGGTGTCTTACAAAATGT
This sequence comes from Antilocapra americana, assembly GCA_007570785.1. Taxonomy (NCBI): domain Eukaryota; kingdom Metazoa; phylum Chordata; class Mammalia; order Artiodactyla; family Antilocapridae; genus Antilocapra; species Antilocapra americana. Next base: position 4,886,588 of record ML664172.1, on the reverse strand, counting down.
TCTTGTCTACGAGTCAAGGCCAGCAGGAAATTGTCAACATTTCAACCAAGCAGTCTGCCTTGTGCCTGAATCAGCGCAAAAGCATACAAAATTGGATGACAGTTGACATGGAAATAAATTTTGCCTGATCAGCATAGCATGACTATGTCTTCATAATTGAGATGGAATTCCAAGGAATAAAAGTGTCAAGTATAGCCTTAATTCCAATAGAAAACCAAAGAGAAGAGTGTTCCATTAAATTAACATTTTTAAAAAAGAACTGAGGGGTAAGTTATCCTTAACTGAGGGGTAAGGGGAAAAGCTATGGTTTTTCCAGTATTCATGTATGGATGTGAGTGTTGGACTATAAAGAAAGCTGAGTGCCAAAGAATTGATGCTTTTGAACTGTGGTATTGGACAAGACCCTTGAGAGTCCTTTGGACTGCAAGGAGATCCAACCAGTCCATCTTAAAGAAATCAGTCCTGAATATCAGGAAGGACTGATGCTGAAACTGAAACTCTAATACTTTGGCCACCTGATGCGAAGAACTGACTCATTGGAAAATACCCTGATGCTGGGAAAGATTGAAGGCAGGAGGAGAAGGGGACAACAGAGGATGAGATGGTGGGATGGCATCACCAACTCAATGGACATGAGTTTAGGTGAACTCTGGGAATTGGTGATGGACAGGGAAGCCTGGCGTGCTGTAGTCCATGGGGTCGCAAAGAGTCAGACACAACTGAACGACTGAACTGAACTGAGGGGTAAGTTGTAAAAATAAGGGACTAATAACAAAGAGGGTTTCCCTGGTGGCTCAGTGGTAAAGAATCTGCCTGCCAATGCAGGAGACACAATGAAAAACGGTGCTGTGGTGGTGCTGATCTTGCTGATGACTTGGCGTCTTTTGGCCCGTCACCCCTTCCCCAATACTGTGCCATGTGTGTTTGCCCCTAACTGCAACCCAGGCACAGGAAACATAGCCTTTGTTCTAATTATGCCCCCCACCCCAGTCTTGCCTCTGCTGCCACAACTGCACCCTTAGGGAACCACTCTCCTCTTGGGATGCACCCAGACCTCGGGGCTCCTGGTAAGGATGAACAAATGAGCTGGACCTGCTCTGATTTTCTTTCTTTACCACTTGGGGAAGATCTTCTGAAGGAGCAAGGGGCAACCCACTCCAGTATCCTTGCCTGGGAAGTCCCATGGACAGAGGAGCCTGGTGGGCGATAGTCCATGGGGTTACAAAAGATTTGGACAGGACTTAGCAACTAAACAATAGCAAAACAAAATGTGAAGTGTTGGATCCACCAATACTTATCCCAGTGAGTTAAATGAGAATTTGTGTAATCTCACCAATATTCCAATGGACACCTTTGGGTGTTCCCTCCATTCTATGAAAAAGGACCAGTGTTTGTGTGAAGTTGCCCCACCCATTAGTCATAGTAGATTGGACTAGGATATAAATTCGGCCCAGCCTACACCAATCATCTTCCTTGAGAGGATCTCTAGGGTATCTGATGTGGCAGCTCTTACTGAGGTGTAGGGAGAAACAGAGAAAGCCAGTCTGTAGGCAGGAAAAACTGAATGGAGAGCCTCAAGAAGAACCAGAAATAAGGTTCGAAAGACCCCTGGAGAGATGGAAGGAGTAACTTGCATAGTTACCTTTACAGTTCACGTTTCTGCCTCTTAAAAGCCTGGCTATAAATATTTCCTGGGATTCTCGAGATACTTCCATATACTTCCAATTATATTGCCTGAAGTTTTTATAATTCAAGTGAGTTTCTGTTCCTTCAGAAGAAAGAAACTGACCAAGAAAGTTTCCTTTAAGACTCCCCTTTAATGTCTGTCCTAGTTGTTCATATCTCTAATAGCAGCCCTCAATATCTCAGTGATTCAACACAATAAAAATATATCTTTTGCTGACACAACAGATGCTCAATGGATGGCCTTCCACATGGTCACACAGGGATTCAGGCCCCTTTCAGCTTGTGGCTCAGCATCCTTTAGTATCTCCTGGTCCTTGTCAGGATTTCGGTACCCAGCTGGTAGACCAAGAAGGAGAGAGTTTTGAAGGATCCTGGAGAAGTTTTTAAGGGCCTACAAAGAGCTTGTATCACCTCTTCCCACATTCTTTCAGCTAAAAGTCAGTCACATGGTCATGCCTGACTACATAATAAGAATAACAAATATTTTAGTTTTAATGATAATAATAATAATTTTTAAAGCATCAACAATGATAATAGCAATTGTAGTAACTGATAGCTTTTGAGACCTTCTATTTACCAGGCACTGTATTGAGCCATTTTTAATCCTATTTTTATCATCATAACAAAGGTTTAAAGCAGTTAAGCGACTTGCCTGAATGCACAAGCTTCTGTGTGATTTGTCAGAGTCCAGAGACCAAGGTCACCTTCACTAAACTGTACACAAACTTGAAGGTTAACTATATAATGGGGGTGAGAAGACCACGCTAGTCTTGAGAATGACGGACCACATAGAGAGAAGGGACTAGCTGACAGCCAAAACCAACCAGCAGTCATGTAAATGAGGTACACCGGACTCCACCAAGCTCTGCCCGCTGATGCCTGTCATGTGGAGACCAGCAGAGGAACTTTTTAGTGGAGACCTGCCAAATTGCCAACTACATAACTGTAAACCAATAAATGATGGTTGTCTTGAAAATGTATATCCGATAGATAGCAAATAGATACATCTAACTTCCCCACATTTTGCAACCATTTGTTGAATCACTGTATCCCTAAATAATTTAGTCCAAATGTGTTGACTTGGCATATAAAACTCTTTTTTTCAAGACTTAAGGTATGTCTCTCTGGCCATAGTTATCCAGGTTGAGACCTCTTCTTCAGACTGGCAGCAGAATATCAAACTTGACCCACATAAAAACATAGATGCTTTGGCTAGAATTTTGTTACTAAAGCATCCAGGGTTACAAAAATCAGTCATGTGACCAGGTTCTAAATATTTACACTTATGCTATCTAGTTGGAGCTAACGCCTCTTCCAAAACATCACTTTTCAAAATATTCCCTTTATTGATCTCTAACTTAAAAACTATGAATATAGACAATGTTTTAAGACATCTCTGAATTTGTCCATTTGTAGGTTAAAGGCAATAGTTTTTTTTTTAATCTTTAAAAACAAATGAAAAGAAATCATAGATTCTAGAACTGGGATAGGAAAAAGACAAAGCCTGGAACATCTTGTACTGACAGAAAGTAAGGAAGCTGTATAAAAAAATTAAGGGCTGAGCCCATGTCAGAGAGACATAGCACCAACCTGGATGAACTGCCCAGAGACAAAGCTGGAACAATTTGAGGAACAAAATAAATGACATAGTATTGGGTCCTGATCCAGAGTTTAAAATACATATTCATGCTGATATAAATAAATAATTGAATAAGTAAATTAAAAAAAATAAATAAGAAGAAAGTGACAAAGCTTCCTCAAGTGAATTACTGATAATATACATAGATTCTCCCTTCCAGGGGGTTCAACTTATTCCTCTCATTGTCCCCTTTTTGTGTGGGCTGGGCTTGTGTTTTCAAAGAGGAGATTATGGAAAGGTGGGGAGAAGTGACTTCAGTGGAGACATTGGTAAGCCTCAGCTTAGCCAGATGATCAAGGCTGACACCATCAGAGACAGGTCATATTGATAGCAGGTACCCCAGGTACGGCATGAGGAGAAGGGCACTTTGTCTATAATATTCTTCTTCAAGACCCAGAACCTCAGTCTAACTATGAGAGAAACATTAAATGGACCAAACAGAGGGAGGAGCAAGATGCACTACATATTCCTCAAACCATCAAGGAATGACTGTGAAAGAAACAGAGCAGAGGAGTCTAAAGGAGAGATGCTGAACAAATGTAATGTTGGGTGGCAGGGGATCCCGGGTAAGAGGGCTTAGGGGGGAAATTAGTGAAATCTACATAAAATGTAGAGTTCAGTTCATAGGAGTTGTTAATGTTGGGTTCTTAGTTGGAACACAGGTATCATGGTTTTATGTAAGATACTAACTATTGGAGGAAATGAGTGAGGGATATGCAAACAGTCTCCATACTATATTTTCAACTCTTCTATAAATCTAGAGGAAAGTGAAGTCGCTCAGTCGTGTCCAACTCTTTGCAACCCCATGGACTGTAGCCTACCAGGCTCCTCTGTCCATGGGATTTTCCAGGTAAGAGTACTGGAGTGGGTTGTCATTTCTATAAATCTAAAACCATTTTTAAATAGAAAGTTTATACATATATATATATATATATTTACTTTTAATTGGAGAGTAATTGCTCTACAATATTGGGTTGGTTTCTGCCATATATCAACATGAAACAGCCATAGGTATACATGTCCCCTCCCTCTTGAACCCCCTTCCCACCACCCACCCCTCTAAGAGCAAACTTTCATAGTCATGATCAAGCAGAGCAGATCATTTGAATGCTTTGGACTAATCTAAGTTGACATATTTTAATGTTGTTTTTTTTTTCTTTCTGACACTGTTACTTTCAGACTGCCCACTACATTTGGTGAATGGTGAATTATTATCTGTTACTGGGGCATTTGTGCTATTACATAATTTGAAATCATTTGCACTTTCACTTTGAGAGCATTTTGAATGACCTGATTTGAAAATAATATTTATAACCTCTACAAATCTTCATGTTGCATACAAAAGAATTCTGTTGACTTCTTTTTAGGTGGTTTGCTTCTTTCCAGATGATTTAATAAGTATTTCCAGCTTTCAACAAGCATGACTTGAGAATATGGACAGTGAAAATGTAAATTAGAAGGTAAATAAAACCTAACTTGATGTTCACTAGTTATTCATTTTTAGAATACTTGGTTCTATACATTGAAAGCTCATAGGCCTTCAGCTCTACACATAATTTTTATTATATCTATTAAGTGCTATTTAAGTATTTGTATCACCTTTTTAATTGATTGCAATTTGTATCTTATATTTAATACACGTCTCTGAAACAAAAAATAAAGCACTACAAGGTTATTTCATGGATCTCAGGATTGTTCTTAATCTTACTAGAGTAATTGAATGAAGATTGATCAAAGGTATATTCCTGAATACAGTTATCTCCCACAAAGATTAAATGATTACACAATTATCTTTCAGATCTAGAACAAACTTTCAAACTTTACCAATTCACCAAGGTTGAATTTTAAACCTAGCTCAACTTTGATTTACTCTCTATTAGTCAGGATTTTCCAGAGAAATAGAACAAATATTTAAATATAAAAGGGCTTTCCTTCTCAGTTGGTAAAGAATCTGCCTGCAATGCAGGAGACCCAGGTTCAGTCTCTGGGTTGGGAAGATCCCCTGGAGAAGGGAATGCCTACCCACTGTAGTATTCTTGCCTGGAGAATCCCATGGACAGAGGACCCTGGTGGGCTACAGTCCACGGGGTCACAAAGAGTCAGACTTGACTGAGAAACTGACATGTTCACTTTACTTTTCATCCCATAGAAGTTCTGAACTTAGCCTAACTCAGGATAGAACAATAGTCTTTTGACCAAGATAAATCTCTTCACATAAAGAATTGTTCAAAATAGATCAAAGTATCTCAGTTATTTTCACTGTTCTTATTTGTTTTTCATTTGGTTATATTCAACATGTATTATTTTAGGCTCTTTATTAAATATTAATATCCACAAGCTATCTTATCTTTGGATAGTTTTGGATAATTTATCCAAAATTATCTTTGGATAATTACCTTTGGATTATGTTTGGATAATTTTTTTTTTACTGTAAATGCAAATAAATTATTTGTTGGAATGGAACACCCAGATTATGTAGCTAGGAAAAAAAATGAATAAATTCACAAATTCCTAACCATTGCTATGTTAGTCGGTATAATTAATGCTAGTAGCCACACAGAAAAACACTCACATCCCACTGGCTTACCAAAAAAATTTCACATCCTGTCATTCAAAGTTCTATGTAGGTAATTAATGTCTTTTTTCCATCTTGTAAATGAAAGATACAGACTTCCTTCAACTTGCATACCAATATCTCCACGTATGACTTCATGGTTTTAGGATTAGGGCCAAAATGTCCACACCCTAATTCCTTGATCCTATACATGTTACCTGACACCACAAAATGGATTTTGTAGACGGTAATTAAGTTTACAGGATTTATCCTGGATTATCTGAAAAGTAAAAGTGCTACTCACTTAGTCGTGTCTGACTCTTTGCGACCCCATGGACTGCAGCCCACCAGGCTTCTCTGTCTATGGGATTCTCCAGGTAAGAATACTGGAGTGGGTTGCCATTCCCTTCTCCAGGGGATCTTCCTGACCCAGGGATTGAATCCTGGTCTCCTGTATCACAGGCAGATTCTTTACCGTTTGAGCCACTCTGGATTATCTGACTGGGCCCAATCTCTGAATCCTGACAAACAGAATGTTTCACAACTGAGTCAGAATGAGATGTGACTATGGGATGTGAGTCAGAGAAGTGTTGTCAAAAGCCCTTGAGTTGTTTCAGACACCAGTTTGTGATAACTGGTCATAGCAGTGATGGAAAATAATAAAGCTTCCGAGTCTCTCTGGCAGAGAAACTAGGGATGCCGGAAGTACATCGAATTTTCAGAGCTCCAGAGCACAAGGTGTTATTTCTCTTTTGCCTGACCTTCAAGCAAAAGGGAAATATGGAGAAGTTACAATATTCCATGAACAGCAATGTTCTCTGCCAAAAGCACCTAACACCATTTTTAGGCAAATAGAGGACTTATGTTAATACTGAATAAAAGAGTCAGCAACTAAATAATGAGCTGGATTTCAATTGCCTATAGTTACCTGGAGGAGTTTATCTGGATTAGAAACAGTACACAGAAGACAGGTAGACCCCTCCTCCTTGGGCTTTCATTCCTTTCTCTATCCCAGGCCTAGAGTAACTGTGGGAGGAATGCACGGTTTATAGCCACAGGCATATTTTTCAAACATACTCTTTTCTGGTCCAGTATATCTCCCAGAGCCACATTTAAATTATCCATTATTCAAACACCATAATTCGGGCATATAGAGATTCTAGAATGAGATTATTTGAAGCATATATGTATATATGTTTCTAGTTTAGACCTGGGCTGCCTTAGAGCTAGTAATAGGTTATACAATTGAATTTCCTTGAAATTGACTTTGCATTAAATAAAATGCAAAAATGAAAATGCTATTGCCTTAATGGATTAAAGAAGTCCATTTGAAAGTTTCAGAGGAGAGTTAAAGAATCCACTTCAGAAAAATATCTTCCAGCATCCAGAAGGGTTTTGGTTAATATTCACAAATCACTCATGGATCCTTTGATCTGCTAGAACTACAGGTTCTAAATTTAGTCATGCAAGCATCTGTAAGTTGCTACTGGCTGCTATTCCTTTAAGAAATAGGTAACAAAAGAGCTCTATATATTAACATGTTAAAATTAGGTTTTTGTCTTATGTTTTAAATTGGTCAGCCTCAAATTTTTCAGGCTTATATCTCAAAAGCTTTATTATATCATTTATTATTTTACTTCACTTAACTTCTCAATTTTTTTGTGTCTCTGTTGGAAGTTGGCCAATGCAATATCAGATTTGTGTTCATTTCATAGAATCTGTTCCTGTTATATCTTGAAATATTGATTTGCCCATCATTCCACATTTAAAATCTGTAATGTACCAGTTTGTTTCTGGTACTTAAACAATTCCCAGGATATTTGCTAAAGATAAAAATAAGATCCTGTTGTTAAATGAAATTTAGTAACACATTCAGGTTTTTTATTTTTTGGAACCAAAGCTTAAATTGCTAAAAGGCATCATTATTATTTCATAGTCTGCTCAGGAGAAGGGTCTTGCCAACATCAGACTGGGCCTGAGAATGGAGGATTCCATCCTTTAAGCCACAGCTAAAACTTTGTGTTCAAGTTCATTTATTCTTGGCAAAAGTCAACTCCCTGTTTTTAAGAAAATGGAATTAATTCAGAAGTTGTATGAATATCAAGTAAATCGCTACAAAACAGCATTTTGCTCAGTAAAGTGAAAATGAATCATAAATGCATGATTCTTTTGCATGATAAGTAAAAATAAAATCTAGGGAGAAAGGTTTCATAAAAAGCATTGAGGACTTAAAGTATTTAGAGATTAGTTTGATACAGACAACTATTCATCTATCTTTTAACTTTATTCTGATTTTGGCTGTAATCAGATTTTGGTTGGTTTGGTCTTCAAATTAATAATATCCCCCAGTTTTAAATTTATAAATGTACTATAAGGTAGATACTTAAACAAAAACAGATTCCATAAAAAGTAACCACTATTCACTTTTCCAGCACAAACTCCATGTGTTTAGTATGAAAAATTTGGGCCACAGTTAAATATATTTGTATTACTGCATTTTTCCACCCAGAGGGGGATTGCATTAACTATACAGGGCATAATATTTATACTGGCATGATTAAATCTATTTACCTATTTAAAATAAAGACTATTAATAACAGGCACACTGTGCCACTGAAAACAGAATTGGTACTCCCTTCCTTAATTAAATCATCTATTCAATCGATTCACAAAAAATATATTGAACACGCAGAGAGAGCACGAGAGAGAGACAGAGAGGGAAAAGGAGAGGGATATGCACTAAGTAGCCCGATGTGCGAGTGCAGAGGACATCCTGGAAGTGGTTTCTCCAGCCCAGTCACTCTGCAGCTGAAGCCATAAAGAGCAGAGATGGGTCATCCAGTCAAGACCTCCGCAAATTTTTGACTCCCCCAAACTGCAGAGAAAACAAAATCTGTGGTTGAAGCTACCAAACTATAGGACAGTTTGCTGCCTAGCAATTGATGACTAGAGAAATCTTATTATAATAGACTATGAATTAAATAAGGAATTGCTAGTGGAAAGGAAAATGTTTCCCTTGGGAATTAAAAAAAAAAAATCAGAAAGAGCTAGGGTATATTATTCTTAGTTGTTATTGTTGTTTAGTCACTAAGTCGTGTCCAACTCTTTGCAATCCCATGGAATATAGCCCTCCAGGCTCCTCTGTCCCTGGGATTTCCCAGGCAAGAATACTGGAATGGGTTGTCATTTCCTTTTCTAGGGGATCTATCTTCCTTGGAGAAGACACATCTCCTGCATTGGCAGGGGGTTCTTTTCCACTGAGCCACCAGGGAAGCCCATGTTATTCTTAGTGTAAACAGTTTAAAACTTTGATACCATGAGGCCATCCTTCAAAATCCTGGATCTTATATGAAGTAAAATTTTGATTGTTGATAAAACTAAAATTACCCCTTGTTTCTTTTCTAAACATGTGATCTACACTTATGAGATTCCAGTTTCTGGGGACTCAACCCTGGAAAAACCATAGTTCTTGCCTTCAAGGACACTTTTTTAAATGATACATTAAATTACTTTTATTTGCTAGAAGATTGGTTTTGGTAAGGTTTCCAGTAGTCGTGTTTGGATGTGAGAGGTAGATCATAAAAAAGGCTGAGCACCGAAGATGCTTTCAAACTGCAGTGCTGGAGAAGACTCTTGAGAGCCCCTAGGAAAGCAAGGAGCTCAAACCAATCAATCCTAGAGGAAATTGACCCTGAATATTCATTGGAAGGACTGATGCTGAAGCTGAAGCTCCAATGCTTTGACCCCCTGATGCTAAGAGCCAACTCATTGGAAAAGACCCCAGTGCTGGGAGAGATTGATGTCAGGAGGAGAAGGGGCTGACAGAGGATGAGATGGTTGGATGGCATCACCAAATCAGTCGACATGAGTTTGAGCAAGCTCTAGAAGATAGTGAAGTTCAGGAAAGCCTGGCATGCTGCAGTCCATGGGATGGAAAAGAGACACGAGAGCAAGTGAACAACATGTTAACACCTGGAGGAAGTACTTACTAATGGGAGATAAATTTTGCTGATGACAATTAGGTTTTTTTTTTCTTTTTCACTTTTTATTTCTTTATTTTTTTATTAGAACAAGTTCAATGAAGACTTTTTTCTTTACAATATTGTGTTGGTTTTGCCATACATTGACATGAGTCCGCCTGGGTGTACATGTGTCCCCCTTCCAGAACCCCCCTCCCACCTCCCTCCCGATTAAAATGTACATGTGAAGAACAAGAGAAAAGGTGATGTGGATAGATTTCATGGCTCATGGCCTTTGACACAGTCTTAGACACCTGTGACAAGGAGTGGGACTGAAACATTCAAAGGAAAGATCTTTGCAGAAGAGGTCACCCACTGTGTCACGAGTCTTGAAGGGGGTCACGTGGTAGTGACTGGACAAAGTCATTCCAATTGATTTTACAATGCAGTCTGTTCTTGATGAACCTCCTGGAGCTGCTGTTGGAGTGGCTCTTCAACTGGGTCAGCACTGGAATAAGACAACTATTTTCAAAAGGAAGTTGTGGTACAACAGCACTTTTTTGTAAAAGTGAAGATATGGTATAGAGAGGACACCACAGGACCCCAGATGAGAGAACGGGGTATGTGGGTACAGATGTAGAAATTCCCAAGTTGCACTAGTGGTAAAGGACCCAGCTGGTGATGCAGGAGACACAAAACATGCAGGTTCCATCCCTGAGTCGGGAAGATCCCCTGGAGAAGGGATTGGCCACCCACTGCAGTATTCTTGCCTAGAGAGTCCCATGGACAGAGGAGCCCGGTGGGATACAGTCCATGGGGTCACAAACAGTTGGACACGACTGAAGTGACTTAGCATGCAAACATGTAGTTGTAGATATAAATGTAGACGTAGGTACCTCCATTGCTCTTTTAATATAAAAAAGTCTGTGCATAGTATATATTCAATATTATTGATATTGTATACACATGCACCCCAATAAGTGAGCATATATACAGCTGTCTGGAGACCGATTCTCCCCAAATCATCTCTTTTTCATTATACACTATTATTTAAACATAATGAATTCATCATCCAATTAATCCATAACTAAAACTTAATTTTTTATTATGGGTCATTATATTGTAATATAATATTTAATATTTAGTAATGAGGATGCCAAACAGATGCCTTGAAAATTTTCCTTGACTCAATGGCTATGTTTTCTGATATAATGACACACAAATGTTTTTCTTGGAAGAAACTGTATTAGTCACCTTATTTCCAACACATTGCACATCCCTGCTTTTCTCTCTAGATTTAGAAATGAATGATGAATTTGTCATGAAGGGATAGGAAGTAATCACCTCAGAGACTTGAGGACCAAGTTTGTATTTTCTTTCCACATCTCCACCCTCCAATTCACTCCTGGAGAAGATGACAAGTGTGACGTGGGGTAGTTGCATGTAGCTGAAGAGTATTAATAGAAATATAACAAATACTAAACCCTCTGCCTTTCCACGTCATTCTTTGTATTTCCATGTGTCAATCGTTGAATGAGTCGACCTCACTTCAGACTTACTGTGCATTGATTTAATAAATATGTCTGATGACATCATCCTTCCTGATAATATGTAGAAAATTTTTTAAATAATTTTAATGCTAAATTTTATTCATATATTGCCATCGTTTTATTATGTCAAAGTCTGGACATATGTTAAAGTTGAGGTTCCTAGATGCCTTTCTAATTGGTGAAATCAGAATCTTCTAACACTTTCTTCTAGACGATTCTAGAATCAGAATGTTCTTCTAACACTTTCTTCTAGAAGATTCTAGAATTAGAATCAGAATCTTCTAGTGCTTTCTTCACAACAAAGTTCCTGTGAATAGCCACACAGGCATGTAGAACTTTATACACACACACACACACACACACACACACACACAATTTTGGAGACCATATACATTTTTTACATGTGCAGGGTAACCAAACAACATGGGGGAAGGTTAATAAAACAGGTAGCCTAGAAAGAAGTTGAGTGAGTTTGGGGTGAGGAAAGAATGGCAGGGGAATGGCAAGACATATCCCATCACCTGACCAAGTTCTTGAGGTTATCCTGGGGATTGACTCACAAGGAGTCACACAGAGGGGAGCCAGCAATTTAAAAACAAATATCGTATATCAACACATATATGTGAAATCTAGAAAAATAGGAGAGATGATCTTATTTGCAAGAGATAGATGCAGACATAGAGAACAAATATATGGATATCAAGGGGGAAAGCGGGTTGGGTGAAAGGAATTGGGAGATTGGAGTGAACACATATACTCTACTGATACTCTGTATAAAATGAACAGCTGATGAGAATATACTGTACAGTACAGGGAACTCTACTTAGTGCACTGTGGTGACCTGATGGGAAGGAAATTCAAAAGGGAGAGGATATATGTATATGTACGATGGATTCATTTTGCTGTATACTAGAACTAACACAACACTGTAAAGCAAATATACTCCAATAAAAATTAATTCAAAAAATTAAAAAAATAAACCCTAGAAGATACTGTATTTGCCTTCCTATAGATTTTTAAATTTTATCTCCTATAGATTTTTTTATGCTTCCTGAGTAGGAATTCCTTTTAGAGCTGGATGAAATGGTGCCCTTGTTACATTTATTCACTCATTCCATAAGCATCTACTGAGAACAAACCTGCTCCATGGGCAATGTAGAGGAAGGTGGGGCGCCATCTCTACCCACATTCTGATGAGACATGTGTTATGGACATCCGTTAGCCACAGCCATGTTCTCAAGATCCCGGATTCTGAAAGCAGACAGGCCTTGCGCAGGTCAATTTGTCCCTTCTGGGGGGCAATTTCAATACCCCAGACAGTATCAGAAAACTGATCAAAAATGAGGCACACCTTGGCTGATGGGTTAATATTTGCCGGTGATTTATTCCATGTACCTCATCCCCAGGGGTGCTTTCTTTTCCTCTCTTTACCCACCTAGTGGTGAATGCTTTCATTTTTTTTCTTTCACTGGACTTGGGCCCCTTGCAGTAGAGGCGTTTTGACTTTTTCAGTCTAGTTCTGTTTTCCAAGGTCAGCTAGGAACTAGAGTTATTATTTATCCCTTGCTTTCCTCTCTTTGGTGAAGGAAAAAAAGCAATTCTTATTTTCTTTCTGCTGGTCAATTAAATGTAATGACATTGTAGGAATAGTGATGGGAAATATTTTCCTGCACATAATTTTTTTCTTCCATCCCAATTCTGTTCTCTGCTCAGACATAGAGATTTAAAAAAAAAAAAAAAGCCACAAGTTATGAGAAAATTGGGGGAGGATGTGCTCTCAGACCTCCCTGGGTGGCTATTACCGAGAGAGCATAGTAAGAAAACACTCATGTTTAGAGTCAAAGTGACAGCAACAACCAAATCAGCAAAATCTGGGGTTCTATATGTTATTGTGTGGGTCCTTTAAAATAGTTAACCAAAAGACTGGAACTAAAAAATTTTCTTTTTACTTACTTGGATTATGTGGTGAATAAATAATTGGCAATTTCGCCTCTTGTGACATCAACACATGGATAGTGTTACTGTGTGATTTAAATGTGACAATGAAATGTGTATTTTTATTGTTTTTAATTCAATGAAAACCCAAACCGCTCACTGGAATCTGTTCTAGTTTGACCCCCTTTTTTGGTAACTGCTTACAATTAGTATTATCGTTTGAATAAGAATAAAATATTTGACCATCGAGACAATAGGTCTTTCTCAACCACACTGTTCCTTTTTCTCCTTCCAGTTGCAGGCATGGGAGAGATTTAAAAATATCTGTGGGCTTTGGCACACATTTTGGCTGGCAAAGCAATTCGCCAGCTGTCCCAGTTTGCTGTCATTTTCCATGTCTCTCTTGACCCTGGGCTTAGAGTTTTGGTTATTCAGCACCACAGCCCTTCTTAGCTTGCCCAGCACCTCCTAGAAGCCATCAGGGCCTGATGATGTGGCCTCCCTACTCGGTCACCATGCACACACATCCCTGTGAGGGAAGGCACAGATTCTGAGACATCTTCACGGGTACATTGGTTCTATTAGGGGGATATTTGAGGACAAGCGTAAGGTATTTATGGAACAAAAACATCCCCCCCCCCCCCCCGTATCAGTATGCAGTGCCTAGCTAGACCTCTATAGAATATAGGAATAATAGGAGTGACAGGCTATTAGGAAAAGGATAACACACTTTTCTGAAAGAGTGTGTTTGTGTTTAACAAAAAGGAGTATAAATGTTAGGCATGGCCACCTGGAAGGGTTCAAGTAAAAATAGTAGAGAAAGAGTGTAGGAAGATATACTGGTCTGTAGCACTGCTCAGGAGGGTAACAAACTTCCAGCCACACGAGCCTGCTGACAACTGGAAATATAACTTGTCAGAATTGAGTTGCACTGTAAATGTGAAGTACACAACAGATTTCAAAGACCTAGTATGAAAAAAAAAAAGAATGCAAACTATCTCATTAATAAATATATGTTGAGTTTGGGATTAACAGGTACACACTACTGTTTATAAAATAGGTAAACAACAAAGACCTACTGTATAGCACAGGGAACTATACTCAATATCTTGTAATAATCCATAATGTAAAAGAATCTGAAAAAGGAACTGAATTGCTTTGCTGTACCCTTGAAACTAACACAACATGGCAGATTAACTGTGTTTCAATAGAAAATAAATTTTTAAGACGGAGAGTATATTGGTTCACACTCGGTTTCTATTGCTACATAAAAATTACACCAAAAACTGAGCATCTTAAAAGCAACAATGTTTCTTATCTCAGAGGTTCTGTAAAATGAGAATCTGGGAGCAGCTTAGGTGGGTGTCTTTGGTTCAGAGTCTCCCATAAGGTTGTTATCAAGTACCAGCTGAGGCTGTAGTCATCTGAAGGCTCAAATAAGGGAAGGATGCACTACAAGCTCACTCATATGGTTGGAGCAGGACACCCTCAGTTAATCTTCCACCTAGCAGTTCATAAGATGGAAGTTGACTTCCATTAGCCTTTTTATAACCTGCTCTTGGAGTGACCTCCTATCACTATGGCTGTATTCCATTCATTAGAAACAAGTTTCTAGGTCCAGCCCACACTTAAAGGGAGAGAATTACAAGGGGATGTAAATACCAGAAGGCAGAGATCACTGGGAGCCATTTCAGAAGCTATTTTCCACATGATCCAATTTTTAAAATTGATTCAGAGAACATTACCTTCAAGACTGTTTATATATTTTCTCTTGCTTTGATGGACATTTATCTAAAAGTCGTGAGAGATGCGAAGGGAGAATAAACAGGAGCTGGAAACTGACATCATGACAGCCTCTTGCTTTTATGCTATCCACAAGAAGATTGAGAAGTAAGTCTTTACTGTGGCCATTTTCAAATAAGAAAACTGAGGTTCACAGAATCAGATATGGTACACAGAGCTTTGTCACTTGATACTACATTCCTACAAATATACATTGGAAGCAGAACTGTAGGATTTCTTTTTATTGTATTTTTTTCTATTAGTTTCCATGCAACTTGACACTAGAACTGAGTATTAAAAATAACTCGTCTATTTTTCAATTATTAAAATAGTACATGTTAGCAAAATGAAGAAATTATAGAGAATGAGAAGTATGAGGAGGGCTTCCCAGGTGGCACTAGTGGTAAAGAACCCATCTGCCAATGCAGGAGGCATAAGAGATACGGGTTTTATCGCTGGGTCGGGAAGATCCTCTGGAGAAGGGGATGGCCATCCACTCCAGTGTTTGTGCCTGGAGAATCCCTATGGACAGAGGAACCTGGAGGGCTGTAGTCCGTGGGGTCCCAAAGACACACAACTGAAGCGACTTAGCAGGCATGCAGAAGTGTGAGGAAGGATACACTGTAATGGTTTAGTCGCTCTGTCGTGTCTGACTTTTGGAACCCATGGACTGAAGCCTGCCAGGCTCATCTGTCCATGGGATTTTCCAGGCAAGAATACTGCAGTGGATTGCCATTTCCTTCTCCAGGGGATCTTCCCGACCCAGGAATCGAATCCGGGTCTCCTGCATTGCAGGCAGATTCTTTACCAACTGAACTGTGAAGGATATACTGTATAGCATCAATTAAATATATTAGCCCACGCTTCCCTGGTGGCTCAGTAGTAAAGAATCTGCCCGCCCACGCAGGAGAACCGGGTTTGATTCCTGATCTGGGAAGATCCTACATACTGCAGCAACTAAGTGTGTTCGCCACAACTATTGAGCCTGTGCTCTAGAGCCTAGAAGCGGCCAACATGGAGCCCATGAGCCCCAGGGCCCTGCTCCACAATCAGAGAAACCAGCATGATGAGAAGCCGGCGCACCGCAGCTAGAGAGTAGCCCTGTTTGCTGCACCTAGAAAAACGCCCGCGCAGCAATCAAAAAACCTGGCATAGCCAAAATAAATAAATAATAAATACAACTTAAGAAATTTTTATATTAGCCTTATGTTGTCAGAGTAAGCTTTGGCCAGTAGCAGCAAGGCAAAAGTCCATCTCCATGGTGACAGAACCTGAAGAGACAGGCTTTACGAGGCTCAAGGGACCAGCAGTATCTTGCTGCTTTAGGAAGATCCCACTTAATAAATTTCTGGGTAGCACAGGGCAGTCATGTGGGTGAAGAGGATATCAAGGAGACGGCCACTGGCTAAAGGTTAATGGCTCAGTCCTTATAATTCAATTGTTCCTATACTTTTATTTTTT
Organism: Antilocapra americana; assembly: GCA_007570785.1. Classification (NCBI taxonomy): domain Eukaryota; kingdom Metazoa; phylum Chordata; class Mammalia; order Artiodactyla; family Antilocapridae; genus Antilocapra; species Antilocapra americana. Next base: position 4,870,022 of record ML664172.1, on the reverse strand, counting down.
ACAGAATTGAAAGTCTTTCAGTCGCACCCGACTCATTACGACCCCGTGGACTATATATACAGTCCGTGGAGTTCTTCAGGCCAGAATACTGGAGTGGGGAGCCTTTCCCCTCTCCAAGAGGATCTTCCCAACCCAGGGATGGAACCCAGGTCTCCCACATTGCAGGCAGATTCTTTACCAGCTGAGCCACCAGGGAAGCCCTTTTGACAGAAAGCTTCTTATTAAAGGTTTGTGGCCTTAAACCAACAAGTACAGAATCATAATCAGCTGTACAGCTAGAAGTTTTAAAGGAGATGTGTTCTAGAAATGATTGGACATATTTGACATCATGAATCAGAGACCTAAAATTATAGACGCCTAGTAACAGAAACCAGAGCTATTGACATCTGACAACAGTTGATACATGTTAATAAAACATCGAAGTTCTGCGTGCCTGGGGGGCTCACTGTAATGTTTGTAATAAGTAGAATGAATGTCGCTGATTGTTGGAACTCAGGCCTTTGAGCCCAGGGTCCTTGGCATGTCTACGTCTGAGAGTGTTCTTCAACTTCAGTATTGTTTCACTCGCATCAACAGAATTGTCAGAAAACATCTAAAGAGCCACGGTAAGAAACCTCTCACTACAGCTGTACCGCCTGCCTTCTCTCGCCCTACGTTATCCAATCTTGCTCTTGCTAGTGAGGCGTGTCGATAAAGTCAAACCCGAGTGTGTGCTTTGGTTTCGAGCCCCAACTGACGACAGCCGTGCCCAGTTGATTTAATGCGCTGGGGGCAGATAAAGGCGAGGATTTGCAACGTTAGAAGCGTCTTCCCAGGTGAGAAGACAAAGATCGCTGACATGCCCGTTTCTCACAGCCCAGGTCCCCAACCCGGGCCTGGAAGCACATCAAAGGCCACACTTACCTTCTTTTTATGCCCTGGGTCTGACTCTCTCGCTCTCTGATTGCACGCCTGTGCTACTCGGGAGTCGAACAATGGAGCTATTATGCTCTTGGGAGAAGAAGGAGCGTTACCTCAAAGGCGAGGTGCCAGGGGTAGGTTTCCTTGTATCCAATGACTGTGTGGTAAATGGTTCAGACTTTGTTTTTCTTTCCCTTCCTCTCTCGCTTTTTTTAAGTCTTTACTGTCAGGCTGCCAGACACTGGCCCTGAGCCCCAGTATCAGCGCAGGGCATCTAGTTGTGTTACAAACTTGAGTTCCATTGTCTTTTGCTCTCTCCCAACCTAGTGTCTGATTGTATTTCTGTCTCCTTATCAGTGCTAAAGAGCAAGGGCAAATCAGCTTCAGTAAAAATTGAGCTGCAGTCCCAAAGTTCCCATTTCATCAGCTGAATCCAAATTGTTTTCTATCGCTGATTGGTTTGGATGAGGTGAAGGTGATTATAAGAACAAGGAAGGAGGACAGTGATATGGTTTTTACCTTTGAGTGACAAAGCTGAACACTGCCACTGGACATTAGCTCAATCAAAACTTATCAAGGGAAAACAAAAAACAAATCACAAGTGAATGGCGGTGAGTTCTGGCTACACAGTGATGCTTTTAGCCTGGGGGACAGGCGTCTGCTATGACAGTATCTCCCAGAATGTTTTTACTTAGCGTTGATGCTAATAATGATAACCAAGATTGTTACAGTTGTCTTAAAACATTGTCTGAAGCACATTATGTATGTTATCTCATGAAAGTGAATGTGTTAGTCGCTCCATCGTGTCTGACCGTATGTGACTCCATAGATTGTAGCCCGCCAGGCTTCTCTGTTCATGGAATTCTCCAGGCAAGAATACTGGATTGGTTAGCCATTTCCTTCTCCAGGGCATCTTCCCTACCCAGGGATCGAACCCATGTCTCCAGCATTGCAGGCAGATTCTTTTGCCACCTGAGCCACCAGGGAAGCCTACATCAACCTTGACAAAGTGAATAGTGTTGATTACATGTTATTGAAGAAGTCTTGGAAGGTTGGCTAAATTAACATAACAATATTCCCAATCTAAAACATGGTGGCTGGTAGGTCTGTTTTATACCAAAAGTCAGCCTCTCAACCACTCTGTTATAGTGGGAACCTCTCACCTCCACTGGCTGTTTGAGGAGAACCAGTGCTCCAGACAGTAACAAAAGCACTTCAAAATAGAACGCACATCGATTAAGGTCCAGGTATTCTCACCAAGTCTACACTGCGGGGGTCTTGATTGCTTTCCTTCTCTGGTGGAGCTTGAACAACCCAAGTAATTGAGTCTCTTCCATCTCACCAGGTGTTTCAAGCAACAGAAGAACTCTGTGAGACAGAGGTATTAGCTAGCAGGGTGCAAGTCATGGTCGCTAGCTGACCTGCTTCTTTCAGTTCATCCCTGGAGTCGAGTGTGTAGGGATGCTTGGCCTTCACAACTAACAATCCCCTGAATTGTATGCACGTGTGAGGATGCCTGTCCCACCCACATTCTACCACCACCTTTTCCTGAGAGTACTTTCGAGGCACAAAAAATCATTTTATTGGGCTTTAAACTGTGTAGATTTATCTTTGTAATGAACTCTCAATTACGCTCAACTGAGAGTCCCAGAGAGTGAACCAGGCAGATCCTTTAGCGTGCTGTCTCACACACATGCATGCCTCTCACAGACATATGCTGTTATTAACATACATTCACACACAACACACATGGTCTCACTCACCCTCTCCCATTTCTAACAAATATTTATTCTCTCATAAATACTCACACACACACACACACACACATGCAAATGGATACACAAGCTCACCTCTCTCCATCTCTTTCTTGCTTGGACCACATTCACTCTTTCTCGCACACACTTGTACGTGTGTACATACTAACACACATGTTCACACTCCTCTTTCAGACACACATCCAGGTGCTTCTTACACACAGCACACTTCTCGAACACCTACATAAACAAAACCTGTATATAACATCCTTGTACTCAACAGACACTATTTGGGGAAAGGTGAAAGGATATTTTATATCACAATTTAACTCTGGTTTTCCCAGTAGTCATGTATGGATGTGAGAGTTTCTTTATGAAGGTTGAGCATTGAAGAATATATGCTTTTGAACTCTGGTGTTGGAGAAGACTCTTGTGAGTCCCTTGGACTGCAACGAGATAAACCAGTCCATCCTTAAGGAAATCCCTGAATATTCATTGGAAGGACTATTGCTGAAGCTGAAGCTCCAATACTTTGGTCACCTGATGTGAAGAGATGACTCATTAGAAAAGACCCTGATGCTGGGAAAGACTGAAGGCAGGAGGAGAAGGGGATGACAGAGGATGAGATGGTTGGATGGCATCACCAACTCAATGGACATGAGTTTGAGCAAGCTCTGGGAGATGGTGAAGGACGGGGAAGCCTGGTGTACTATAGTCCATGGGGTCACAAAGAGTCGGACATGACTGAATGAATGAACAACAAAAGTACTTAAAATTAAATATGAGATTCTTGTTCATAAAAGTCCTTCAGGAATTTGAGGATGCTCTTCACCACATTTCCCATCTTTCCCTTAGTACTCCCCTCTCTTCTCCTTTCTCCCTCACATTCCTAAATTCCAAGGTAAGAACTATTCAGCTACCAATTTGTTTCTTAATCTTCTGCCTCCAGGGTCTTCACTGCTATTCACAGTAGTTTTAATTATATTCACATTTCAAAAAAAAAACCCCACAAAATACTTGTATAGTTATGAAGCTTAGTATTGCAATATCAACTAATTATCTCCAAGTATTGATAAGTAATATTAATTAATTATAAATTATGAATTCAAATTTGTAGATTAGTCTAGAAAGTTATTCTACCACCAGCTCTGAGAAGAGTGCAGCTCAGAGAAGGTTGTTGTGCCTCTTTTATTTATCCTGGATATAGAGACTGTCCATATTCTAATTCTTCACAGTAAATCTACAAATGGGCTAAGGTGATATTAAGGTTTACTGAAGAGCTGTGGCACAAACTTGATAGGAAGTAAAATTAGGTATCCATCATTTTTCATTATCCATGATATTTCCACCAGAAACAATATTAACTTATTACTGATTTTCCTTTCCACATTTATTCTATAGGTATCTATTTCAATAATCTAGCTTTGTATTCTGCTCTTTCAACATTACATAATCAAAAAAAATCCTTGTTTAGTAATTGCATAATATTCTACCATATGGAGAGTCCACACTTTATTTGTATTCTATAATAGATATATCTTTATGCTATCAAATTCTACTTTTTTTTTAAATTGACAATTTAAAAAATTGAATAAATTTTACATGTAGCATTGTATAAGTTTAATGTGTACAGTGTGTTGCTTTGATGTTTTATGTACTGTAATATGATTGTAGATGTAGAGATAGTTATATTACATAATTATAGTACAATATTATATTGTTTATATTCATTATACTGTGCATTAGATCTCTATACTTATTTGTTACCCACTACAAGTTTGTATCCTCAAATACCATCACCCTTATCCCTTTATTTCCCGGTAACCACCGTTTTCTGCCATTTACACCATTTTACTGTTTTTCTACAGGTTAAATTTTTTCAGGTCCCACCTATAAATGGTATGTTACAGTGCTTGTCTTTCTCTAACTTACCTCGCTGAGCATAGCATGCTCAAGGTCACAAATCTCCCTTTCTCATATACTGGAAGAACTAAACAGACATTTATCCAAAAAGAACATGAGAATGGCCAGCACAAACTGAAGCTCAACATCACTAGTAAACTGGGAAATGCAAATCAAAACCGCAATAAGTGACCTCCTCCCACCTGTTAGAAGGGCTATCGTCAGGAAGACAAGATATAATGGGTGCTGCTGAGGATGTGGTGAAAGGGAGCCCACTACTGACTGTCCAGCCACTGTGGAAAATGATCTGGATGTCCCACAAAACAGTTAAACACAGATGACCACATGAATATTCACAATAGCCAAGATATGGAAGCAACCCAAATGCTCATTAACAGATGAATAGATAAAAATGATGTGGCACATATACACGATGCAATATTATATACCTTCTACTTTTATATTAAAATAAAGGACTCGGTGATGAATAATTTTGAACATGTCTTTAAACATGTCTGATTAATCTCATATTATAAATTCCTGGAAGAAACTATTGAGTCAAAGGATCAGCTATTTTATGCTCTTGTTACTGTTAAATTCTTTAGTACATAGATTGGTTTCGGTTTATGTTTTCACCTTTAGAGTATGTGATTAATCCCTCATCAACATTAAATAATCTTGAAATAATACTTTTGTTGTCTTTTGAACAACATACTAATAAACCCTATGAAGAGAAATAAAAATGTAGAAACAGACATGGATAGATTTTGAATTAACGTGATATCATTTTTTTTGTTTCAATTGAAGTACAGTAGAGCATCTGTTTGGCTGACAAACAGGTATGATTAAAAAATAAACAATACTTGATTATAGTAGATTCAATGTCAAAACAGCAACAGTTGTTTGTAAAGTCCTTGTAATCTCATTACCTGTCCACCAACATCCTAGTTATATTAACCTGCTTTTTCTGATACAAAAAAAATGGCTTTTGTATGGTTTTGTTTTCAGAGAAAACACACTTTCATGTAAATAAAAACTCAGAAGCATACCATAAGAGAGCATAAGAATAGCATAAACAATAATTTAAAATCTGATAAAAAGATTGAGATTTGGAAAAAATGTTCAAGATAATAAAATTGCAGTTGTCAGTTTCCTAGAAAAATTTGTTCCTGTGGGTGAACTAAAACATCAGAATTACATTTTCAAACAGAAGAAGTACATTATATACTTTATATAAAGGATGAGAGTTCCATTCTACAATTACATACTGCAGTTCCATTATGGTAATTGTATCTCTAAAAAGTAATAAGAAGAATTTGCTCTGTTTATAAGCCTTGGGAGCAATTTCAGGTTCCTACTAATGGCTAAGACTTACAAGACAAAATTTAAGCCTGAAGTGCAAGTGATTTATATGATTCTCATATATAGGCTAGTTTCATAGATTTCTGTGGCTTAGTTACAATGACCTATAACTTGTGTGAAAATCACCTACAAATGTACATACACACACACATATATATAGCTGTTAAAATAAAACCAGACAACATAATTTAACCACAAAATTCACAGTTGCTAAAATCCAAGACAGTTCCAATTATTTAACCACAGAAACGCAGAATAATTTAACCACATATAATATATATGACCAGAAATATTAATTTAATATTTGTATCTAAAACAGCTCATATTATAAAAAGGTCATTATTTATTTTAATTGGAGGGTAATTGCTTCACAGCGTTGTGTTGGTTTCTCTGCCATAGGACACCGCGAATCAGCCATGAGAATACATATAGCCCTACTCTCCTGAGCCTCCCTCCCACTCACCCCAACCCCATATCTCCGGACTACAACATTGATCCCAGACTTAATGATAATAATTTACTGTAGTTGCATGTGCTTAGCTAGCCTGGTTTGTCCCTATGCTGTTCCTTCTGCAATAATGATATTTTTCAATCTTCTTTCAGAAACTTTAAGACAGCAATAATTTTATTAAAACATGATAGTTCAGTTAAGTGGAGTGATGATACTACATAAGTTTATTTACCATGAACACTTAATGTTGCCTGAAGGGAAATTGTTTATGGGAACAACATTCAATGAGAAAAATAATAGCAGTGCTGTGCTACCCAGATAGTCTCTGTGTCACTGTTTTGATATCTCTGAAACAACAAAATGTAGAATGGGGGGGATGGCTTTCAAACTGGTTCTACTTGGGTTCAATGATAACTAAATAAGCTATCCTCTATCCAACCCAGACATCATGTTTGGCAGCGTGCTCATAATAGATGTTAGTTAAACAAATGACACAACGGATGCTGTTCAGAGCTCCATCACTGTGAAACAATATTATAACAACTCAATGGCTTAAAAAACACACATTTATCATCACAGTTTCAGTGGGTCAGGATCCTGGGCATGTTTTTCCAAGGTTGTTTGCTTCAAGGTCTCAAAGCTACCACGAAAGTGTTAACTGGGGCTTCAGTCTCATCTGAGGTTTGACTGGGGAAAGATTCAGTTCCACGCTCACACAGTTGTTGATGTAATTCAGTTCCCTGTGATTGTAGGACTCAAGAGTTTGTTTCCCTGAGGGTCTCAGTTGGAAGCCAGTGCAGGCTAAAGACTGCCTTCAGCTCCTGGAGACTGCCCCTCACTTCTTGCTGTGTGCAGTCCCCCAGCATGATCATTTACTTCATAAAAGCCCACATGGAATAGAGACTCCATCAAGATGGATGATCAAGGTTTGCACAGTGCAGTGATGTTAACTGCACACACAACCCCAATGCTACCCTGTCACCTTTAGCATAGTCTATTGGTTAGCAGCAAGTCACATATCCTGTCCACACTCAAGATGAGAGGATCAAACCAGGGTATGAATACCATAAAGCAGGGATTATGGGGTCCACCCTAAGAACCGTTCCATTACAGATGGGTATTCAGGTACAAAATGATGCCTTTTAACATGAATGCCCCTACCCCTTTCCTAAAGAAAATTAGAACAAATATACCCTTTGGATGATGCATTATTGTCTACTGCATTAAGAGGCTGTGTCCTCTTGTTAAGAATTTTGTACTTTCTAATTTACACACAACATTGTACAGAAATTGAGACTGATGCTCCAAAACTGTGGTTACATCTTTAAGGAATATTTGATGGCATAAGATGGGGAGAATCGATTATGAGCTATAGTACTGATAGAGTCGTAGTAACAATGGTAACACATAATAGTCGTTTGTTTGCTGAGCACCAACTTTATGTCAGGGGCTGGGCCAACTATATACATATGCTGGTCAGGGCAAATGTCACAATTTCTGTTATGAATGCAATCCTTCCATAGAAGTGGACATGGGCTGATCATGTGACTCTGACCCTCAGCTACACTTGATTGCCCCAGGGTGATCACAAGCCCAGGGGACCAGTGAGAGTCTTCTCACACCACTCAGGGGCTGACTGGGAAGGGTAGACTGCTTCCTCAGACTTTCCCTGGACTTTTCACATCACAAAGGAAACATGGCACCAATGAGAGCTGATGCTTAAAAAATACCACGAAGAGACATGACAAGCTGGAGATGCAAGGAAGTGAAACTGTAAGTAAAATGAAGAATCAGAGACTGAAGGAATAGAACCTAACACCTGTTAGTTCAACAGTTATCTCAGTCCCTAAAACCGTGCCAGACTCTGGATGTGCTGGATGTTAGGAGTTTAAAAGGAGGTAAGATACACAGGTCCTTGTCTTCACAGAGCTTAATCCTACTTGCTGTTGTTCAGTTGCTAAGTTGTGTCTGCCTCTCTCTGGCCCCATGGACTGCAGCATGCCAGGCTCCTCCATCCTCCACTATCTCCCAGAGTTTGCTCAAATTCATGTCCACTGAATTAGTGATATCATCTAATATTATCTTCTGCTGCTGCCTTTTCCTTTTGCCTTCAATCTTTCCCAGCATCAGGGTCTTTCCCAGTGAGTCAGCTCTTTGCATCAGGTGGCCAAAATATTGGAGCTTCAGCTTCATCATCATTCCTTCCAATACATATTCAGGGTTAATTCCTTTAGAATTGACTTGTTTGACCTCCTTGCAGCCCAAGGGACTCTGAAGAGTCTTCACCACCACCGCCATTAGAAAGCATCAGTTCTTCAGCACTCAGCCTTCTTTATGGTCCAACTCTCACATCAATACATGACTACTGGAAAAACTATAGCTTTGACTATACACACCTTTGTTTGCAAAGTGATGTCTCTGCTTTTTAACACCCTGTTTAGGTTTGTCATATATGTCCAAGTGTCTTTTCAATTCAAGGCTATAGTCACTGTCTGCAGTGATCTTGGAGTTCAAGAAAATAAAAATCTGTCACTGTTTCCATTTTATCCCCTTCCATTTGCCATGAAGTGATGGGACCAGATGCCATGATCTTAGTCATTTTTAATGTTTAGTTTCAAGCCTGGCTCAGACAGGAAGGAGTCGACCTGCAATGCTACCCCCTCCAGTATGCTTGCCTGGAGAACTTCATGGACAGAGGAGGAGCCTGGTGGTCTACAGTCCATGGGGTCACAAGAATAACATATGACTGAGTGAGTAACCCTTTTCACTGTCAAGTCAGGTTTAATTCTACTGGGGAAGACAGAAATTAAAATAAAGCTATTGCTATAGTCTGTGAGAATAGAATATATGCCCACACTCTGATCCAGCAACTCTGTATTTAGATATATACTTAACCACAAGATAGGTTCTGATGTCTACCAAAAGGCATATACAGTTTCATTCAGAATAGTCATAAACTGGAACAGCCCAAATGTCCACCAAAAGTAGAACAGCCTGGAACTTGAGCTGTGTAATAATCACAAAATGGAAAATTACAGTCATAAGAAAAGAGAACACATTATTTTAGACATAACTGCAGGATGGATTTTACAGCATTCTGTTAAGTGAAAGGAGTCACACACAACAGAGTATGCATGACATGTGACTAAGATTCCCTGATGTTCAAGAACAGGCAAAGCTAATCAATGGCTGAGAGAAGTCAGAATGATTCTCCCAGCTGGAAACAGGAAAGGAAGATATTGTGGAGGCTGACTTGGGAACGATGCAGGGAAATATGGGATTTTGTCATGTTTTATTTCTTGGTATGTCTGGTGGTAGCACAGATATAGATATGTAAAAATCCATCAAGCTGTATATAATCAGTGCACTTGAGTATATGTTATACTTCAGTGCAAAACAAAACAGACAAAAATAATCACACACCATGCTTTCTGAAGAAGACAATCACAGAGCTGAAATGGAGGAACACTGCAGAACAATGATCTGCTTTTTAGAGTGGTCTGTAGGCATCCCTGTGGTTGTACCATTTTCCCTGAGACCTATGGGATGCAAAGGAGCTTGCTCTGGAAAATCAGTTGTGAGAGCTATCTGGCAGAGGGCACCGCACGTCCAAAGGCCCTGAGGCAGGATGCACGAAGCATGAAGTACATCTCAAAACTAATGTGCAGAAAGTAGCCTGAGGTGAGGCGGAGAAGCAGGCAGGGAGGGGGCCACTTAGAGCCTTGGAAGCTGTAGGAAGTTTAGGTTTCCCTCTAAGTCCACTAGGAAACTATCATCAGAGAGTAGTAAGTAGGAAAATGAAATGAGCTCATTTACGGTTTGAGAAACCATCCTTTTGACTGTAAGTGCAGCACGATGGGAGTGCAGGAGTAAAGACTAAAGAGATTCGTGGTGGGAGACGAGAATCTTGGGGAGAAGGGGAAGTGGCAGGTTTGCGATGGAAATCTTGATTTGGCATCAATAGAACTGTCTGGTGTTTGAGTGTGGGGTGATGGGTCTGGCTGGCTTGGCTGGGTTGCCCAGAGCAGCATTTTCTGAAAAGTGGAAAAGCGAGGAGGGATGGGGATGGGGGCAGGCAGGAAGCCATAGAGCCACTTTGGACTATTCAAATTTGAGACGTCTGTGCTCCAAGAAGAGGAGGAGTTGGATACATTAGCCTGGAGCTCAGATGAGAGGCTTCACCCTTAAAAAGGTCTGTTCACCTTGGGAAGGAGGAGTCAGCCAGAGGTGTGTGTCGGGGAGAGGGAGAGAGGAAAGAAGGGTGACAATAGGGGAGGCCAGGCATGATCATCCCCTTGTGATGCCACGAACCTGTGTCATCTGAAAGGAAGTGAAAGTGTGAGTTGCTCAGTCATGTCTGACTCTTTGTGACCCCATGGATTGAACCCCCCAGGCTTCTTGTCCACGGATTTCTCCATGCAAGAATACTTGAGAGGGTTGCCACCCCCTTCTCCATGGGATCTTCCTGACCCAGGGGTAGAACTCAGGCTTCCTGCATTTTAGGAAGAGTTTCTTTAGCATCTGAGCCACCAGGGAAGCCCATCTGAAAGGATACCTGAATAAACCTCATGGTACTCATTCTAAGAAGCTCCTGGGATCTAACTTCCAATTTGAGATATTCCTTCACTTCTCTGGGTGTAGCCAGCCTCACCACCCCTTCCCTCTAGAAATGCTAGAACACATAAGTTTCTCATTCTTACAATAATAATAATATAAAAAAATTTTAAGTTATTTTTGGGCTGTGCCATGCAGCTTTTGGGACCTTAGTTCCCTCATCAGGGATGGAACCCATGCCTCCCATAGTGGAAGCACAGAGTTGCAATCACTGGACTGTCAGGGGATTCCCAAAAGAAATCAACTTTTAAAAGTGGCCTCATTCAAGGCTTACTAAAGTTCCGAGGTATTCACGTGTCCATTTGACAGGTGAAGAGCCTTAGCCTGGGGTTAAGGAAAGCATCCTGTGTGAGGCAGCTATTAAATGTCGTGACTAGAGCTTGACTTCAGATTCCTTCCAAAGGGTGGGCATTGACCCACAGAAAGAAGAGTGTGAAGGCCGCATCTGCCTACAGTTTATACCATCTGTCTCTCCAAAATGGGGATACTAAAGTGATCCTTGCATTGACACAGCTGGCCAAGAAAACAACCAGCCACTCAGGGTGTTCAGGGCACGTTCGCTCTAGTTAGGGGGCTCTGGTCACTCCTGGGATTAGAACAGGAGAGTCTTTGAGCTTGGGTGGAAGCAAAGGCCAGGCCAGGTTCCAGGATCCTGAGAGGAACATAAATCAACTGTCTAGTCTGAGGACACGGTGCAATGAGCAGCAGGGGCCTCAGACCAGCCCTCCTCCACCACGGTTCTGCGGTCACCCTTGGAAGGCGTCTCTCCTGCCCCTTGATGGAAACAAAATGGTGACTCATCCTAGAAGCTGCCCTGTGCCCTCTACAGATGATTTTATGTAAATCTGTGTGGTGAATAACACGCTTCCCTCCTGTGGTGCGTCCAGTAATAATGATCCACTTCTTCCGTGATCACAGATTTCTGAGTTAAAGAACTCTGAGGGCTGTAGATCAACACCTGAATAAAGGCTGATTTCGTAAATTGTGAGACCCCGAGTGGGAAAAAAAAAATCTAATAAGAAAGTCCCTAAAAAGTTTTCTTTCTGAATGAGGGCCAATACTTTCAAGTGCACTGCATCACACACACATACATTATGTTTATTCTTTTAGTAATGAAGATATGTGGCTGATTCCACTTTGTGAATTATACCACCCATTTTGATTAAGGCTTAATGCATCTGTATGGCAAGATTTATAGGTGGTTTTCCTTGATGATGTCTGCGACACCCCATTTACTTAAATTTTTTTTCTGTGTATTTTGAATTCTAAGAAAATCAAAACACGAAAGTAGATGCGTCAAAACTTCCTCTTTTTCCAGAACACGTCACCTCTTTCCCATGTCATTGCTATTTCTCTTCCCTTTTCTAAGAGGACAGAATCATCCTTTTCTTCAAACTGCACCCTCCCTTTTCTGCCCAAACCCCAGCAAATTAGTTTCCTGAGGTCGTCGTAACAAAATACCATAAGCTAGGTGGCTCAGAACAACAGAACTTGACTCGCTCACACTTCTAGACAGCAGAAGTCCAAAACCAAGATGTCAGCAGCCCTCTGAGACTCTGGCTGAGTTCTTTCCTTGCCTCTTTCAGCCTCTGGCTTTGATGATACCCCCTGGAGTTTCTAATCTTGCAGCTGCATCACTCCAATCTCGGCCTCTGTCCTCACATGGAGTTCTCCCTGTATGCGTGTGTCCAGACTCTCCTCCTCTCAAAAGGCCACCAGTCATATTTGAATTAGGGCCCACTCTAATGACTTCATCTTAACTTGATTACATCTGTGAAGACCTTATTTCCAAATAAGGTCATGTTCACATATACCAGATCTTACGACTGCAACATATCTTTTGTTGTTGTTGCTGTTCAGTCACTATGTCCGACTCTTTGTGACCCCATGGACTGTAACACGCCAGGCTACTCTGGATACTCAGGATACTTCCACTGTCTCCTGGAGTTTGCTCAAATTCATGTCCACTGAATCTGTGATGCTAACTAACCGTCTCATCCTCTGTCACCCCCTTCTCCTGCCCTCAATCTTTCCCAGCATCAGGGTCTTTTCCAATGGGTCAGCTCTTCGCAACAGGTAGTCAAATTATTGGAGTTTCAGCTTCAGTACTAGTCCTTTTAGTGAATATTCAGGGTTGATTTCCTTTAGGAGGGACTGGTTTGGAGGGGATACAATTCAACCATTCAACCCATAACATCCTGTGTCACTTACATTTAGTTTGTAGTATGAGTTCCAATGCCTCCACAAATATGGCTTAAAATTTCTTTGATAATACATATATTGAAAGCTTTAATCACAAAAATTATTTATTCAAAATAAAATCACAATATTTTCAGGGAACCTCTGCATTAGCATGCATACACACATGGTTTTTTGCTCTCTTTCTCTCCTCACTCCTTTACTTCTTTTTTTAGATATTTTATGATAAATTATAACACATCCTTTGAATTATCATGCATATGCATTCAAGCAAGAATTTTATTCCAGTTTTTCACTTTTCCATTTAAAAGAGAACAAAGAAAGAGACTAAAATATCTGGCCAATGAAATCAGCCTCCTGTGGTGACCCCTTCACATTTTCCATATGTTATGGCCTGAAAAATTGTAAGACCAGAACTTATAGGATTCAATATTTTGTTGGCAGAATGGTGCATCGTTTAAGAACATGGACTTAGAGGCCAGGAGGAGAGATTAGAATCAGGCTGTCACTGACTCATGGTTTATTTTGGGTTTTATTACTCAGCCACCATCAAGGTATAGCTGTGAAGATGAAATGATATAATACAGGGAGAGCACTCAGCCCAGGGCCTGGTACCCAAAAGATGTTCATTTAATGGCAGCTGGTTATTGAGTGCTATATATCTACTCTGCTCATTGATTACTAGTTATAACTTTCAAAATAATATGTATAAGAGTTACAGAAAGAATTCTGTAACTATTTTAAAAAAATATTAAACATGCCCTCTCAGTTTTGAGTAGGAATCAGGTTTGGGAGCTTGTATTTAAAGAGTTTCTGAACATGGCATGCATGCGTGTTTGCTAAGTTGCTTCAGTGTATCTGACTCCTTTCAGTCCTATGAACTGTAGCCCACCAGGCTCCTCTCTCCATGGGATTCTCTAGGCAAGAATACTGGAATGGGTTGCCTTGCCCTTCTCCAAGTGATCTTCCCAGCCCAGGGATGTTAAATATCCTGTATTGGCAGGCAGTTACCACTAGTGCCACCTGGGAAACCCTTCTGAACATTCATGTTAGATGCTCAGTCATGTCCGACTCTTTGCAACTCCACAGACTGTTGCCTGCTAGGTTCCTCCCTTCAAGGAATTCTTCCTGCAAGAATACTAGAGTGGGTAGCCATTCCCTTCTCCAAGGGATTTTCCTGACCCAGGGATCAAACCTGGGACTCCTACATTGCAGGTGGATTCTTTACCATCTGAGCCACCAGGGAAGCCCATTCTGAACATTAGAAAGTTTAATTTCATTCTATTTTATAAATCCTCAAACCCTGTAGTGAAAGAGGAGATTGAAGGCAGGAGGAGAAGGGGGCGACAGAGGATGAGATGGTTTGATGGTGTCACCAACTCATTGAAAATGACTTTGAGCAAGCTCTGGGAGATGGTGAAGGATTGGGAAGCCTGGCGTGCTCCTGTTCATTGGATCGCAAAGAGTCAGATGCAACTCAGCAACTGAATAACAAATATTTTCGGCATTGTTTTGCGTGAGATGGTCTAGGATATGACCCTTTCTAGTGAGAGGGAAAGCATTTAACTATGATATTAATCTTGCTAGCAAGGGACTGAATTTTGCTCAGAGAGAGTGCAGGATTTGGCAGCAGACTTGAATTAGCATGTGACGCTGGGCAATCACTGAGCATTTCTGAGCCTCAATTTCTTCTTCTTGAACCTGAAATTGTTCAGAGCTGAGAAGACTAGAGCTTAAATGCTATGACTCAGATTTTCAGAAAAAAAGAGAATGTTCCTTATTTTCCATAACTGATCTCATTCTGTATTGGAGCTTCCCTATTCCCCCAAGAAAAGGGAAGAAGAAAACTCAAGTCAGTCAGTATGAGTAGCTTAGTCCCTTCTGGTTTAAAACACACTCTTTCAAATTAACTCAGTCACTTCTGAGTAAGTGGTCAGTCTTTTGAGGATTTGAGTTCAATTTGTGGTTTCTTCCCAAGGTGCATCAGAATCCCTGTTGGATATCATCGAGGTATCAGTATGGAAGTGGTGGGTACGAGAACCACTTTGGGTCCTTGGTTTGCCCCCTGGGGTCCCTCCAGCCCATGAAAGAAGGCTGACACAGAAAGCCAATCCTCATACATTTCTATTTGTATGAAATGCTCAGAGGAGATAAATCTGTAGAGAAGAGGTAAATTAGTGGTTGACAGGGGTCAATGGAGCAGGGAAACGGAGGCTAGTGCTAATGGATAACGGATATGAGATTTCTTTGGGGGTGATTGAAATCTTTTGAAATTAGATACTGGTGACAGTTACATGTAACTTTATGAATATGCTAAACACCACTGAACTGTATACTTTTAAAAGGGGAATTTTTTGGTGTGTGAATTACATCTCAATTTTTAAAAATCACTCATGGTCAGAATTGTACTTGATGTAGTTTACTATGTTTTTAGTTATTGTGTTGGGAAAAATTGAGGGCAAGAGGAGAAGGGGGCGATAGAGGATGAGATGGTTGGATGGCATCACTGACTCAATGCATACGAGTTTGAGCAAACTCAGGGAGATAGTGAAGCACAGGGAAGCCTGGCACGCTGCAGCTCGTGGGGTCTGAGTCAGACACAACTTAGCAACTGAGCTACTACAAGTTCTTGTGCACATATTTTATTACAGTGAGAATTCACTTCCTATGAAAAAAAATTGGGGCAAATTTGTGTGGGTTTATTTCTGGGTTTTCTGTTTGGTTACATTGCTATCTATTGCTGTCCTCACTGTCTTGAGACTGCATTGTCTCAGTTACTGGAGGTCTATAGTAAGCATTACCATCAAGCACTCTCTCCTCTCACTTTATTTTTTTCTCTTAAGGTCCTTTGAGCTATTGCAGGGCTTATGGCTTTTCATATAAGCTTTAGAATAAGTTTTGTCTGTTTGAGGAGAATTGACATCTTTAATACACATTGCATCTTCCAATCCATGGATACATTCTGTCTCTCCATTAATTTAGGTATTGTCTGATTTCTTTAATCATCATTTTGTAATTTTCATCATTCAGATTCTATGCATAATTTTCAAGTTTATACCTAAGTATGTCATTTTCTTGGACACAGTTGTAAATGGTACTATAATTTTAATCTGTTTCCATAAGCTCATTTTTAGAATAACAAATATGTAATTAATTTTTGTAAGTCAGTCATGTATCCTGCAGCCTTTTAAAATTCACTCCTTATTAATTCTTTTTGTTTTATAAATTACTTGAGCTTTTCTATGTCATTTGCAAATAGGGACCATTTTATTTCTTCCTTTCCAGTCTGCATGAATTATATTAAAAAAAAAAAAAAACTTCTTGCCTTATTGCAATGGCAAGAACTTCTAGCATTCTGTTGAATAAGAGTGGTAAGAGCAGACATCCTTCCTGGGAACATCCTTGATTCCAGTCTTAGATGAAAAGCCCTCAGTCTTTCACCATTAAACATGATGTTATGCATGAACCATTTTTAATCACATTTGGGCAGCTCCATTTTGATCCCATGCTATGCTAAATATCAGGCTTTTCTTGAGAGTTTGTTTTTCTTGTTTTTCCAAGTTATTGTCAGGGAAGTGGAAACAAGGCTTCTTTCTTGGGGAAACAACACACTTTGGTTGTTTCAAACACCATGCCCCCCGCCACATGTCTCTGTCCTAAGAAGCTGAACGAGATGGGCTTGCCTGCCACTTATTTCCTTTCTCCTTTAGTTCCACAGAGAGGGACCAGAGGTTTTCCTTTCTTACTGAAAGCTATTTGGAATGGAGCTTCCATTACTTTACATCTTTTTGATTATTCTACGGCAAAGCGTGGTATATGGACTCCTGAGGGCTCTAAGATCCTTTCAGGGGTTCCATGAAACATAGAACTATTTTAGTAAATACGAAGACATCATTTGCCTTTTTAAAATGTATTGGGTTTTTCACTAATGTTGCAAAAATCAGCCTTGGGTAAAATTGCTATCATTTTAGTAAGAATCAAGTCAGAGGCAGCAAACAGTATTTGTCATGTTTTTCTCTGCTACCTGCTCACAATTTTAAAAATAATGTCAATTTAACTAAAGAATACCCTTGATGAAGCAATAAAAACTATTAATGCTGTTAAGTACCAACCCTGAGTACCCATGTTTTTAATATTTTATGGAACAAGACAGAAAGTATACGTACAGTACTTCTGCTATTCACTGGACCCCAGTGGCTGTCTCAAGGACCAGCACTGAGCTGTGAACACTGTGAACTCTTTTTTGTTCTTGGACCATCACTTTTACTTGAAAGAGTCGTTGACAGAAAAACCCTGCCTGTTCAGACTTGGACACTTAAACAATGTTTTCTTGAAAACAAAGTGAGCCTCTTACTAGAAGTGAGAGTTTTCATTGCCAGTGATAAAATTTGAGTTCTCAACTGAAAGTTAGAAGTTTAGAAATCTTATACCCACCACTGTGAACTGGCTTCCCAATACTTGAAGACATTTCTGATGAAATGGGTGGTGATATTAACAAATGTGAGTTTTAAAATATTGAGTCATGAAATATGTCAACATTTGGAAGCTCTACACAGCTTAGTGAATTAATATTTTCCAAAAGACCAGTGCATGATATTGCAAAAACATTCATAAGTAAAGATTTAGTCAAAGTGTAAGTTAAATCAATTGATTTTAATTTGTCAGAGAATGAACATTTATTGACATGGTTTCAGATCCCATGATGTATCTAAACTTTAAGAAACTGCCACTTGTTGGGTTCAGGTGTCGTATCAAAGAAAATTTTCACAATAATCTGGGATAGTTATTAAGATACTCTTGCCTTTTTGAACTATGCATATGTGTAAAGTTAGATTTCCTTTATATCTTCCAACCAAACCAATGAATTGAAACAAAAGTAAATATGAAAATATGACTGTCTCTTATTCAAACAAACATTAATGAGATTTACAAAAAAAATTTTTAAGTCATTTTTTTTTTGCTTTAGACGATATAATTATTTTCGTAAAATATTTACATTAACATGCAAGGGGTTTAACATTATTTTTTAAATGATTTAGTAAACATTTGAAAAAAGTCTTAATTTTATTTTACAAGAATGGTAACTATGAGAAGAGCTGAAATGAACAACAAAAACTCTTTAACGGAGTGGTTACACTAATTTGTAATACTGCAAGGGGATCCTGAGACAAAAAGTTGGAGGACCTGCTGGTCCTTCTGACAGGTTTTCTCTTTTCTATTAAACGGAAACTTTGGGTATTTATCAAATTCTTTTTTCTCTCTACAAACCTAGCTTTCAAAACTTTTCTCATCTGAAGTTAACAAACCTAGTTTACTCGGCCAAGCTGAACAAATTACCTTTGTTTAGGCAGTATCTAGCTGACTTCCCCTAAGCAACAAATGCCTCTGATTCAACCTGTGGGGTACCACAGGTCAAAATAATTGGCAAAGAATAAAAACAATACATTGGTTTGCCATATCAAAAATAGTATCCTGGTTATATGAGAACTAAACGGGATCTGCATGTTTAGTAACTGACAGAGTACTTGTTAGGAAGTAACCACTCCGTGCTTGTGGTTCCACTTTCTAGTCACCTTTTTCTAAGCAAGATACAGACCTAAATCCAACCAAACTAAGTAGTATTGAGATTTTCCCAGAGCGCAAACTATTCGAGGCACTAAATATGGCATTTCTTAAATCACCGCTCAGGAAGTATTTATTAAGTAATTGAAATGTACAAGGTGCTTAGCTAGTGAGGAGCTAGCCAGGAACACAGAGACCATTAGAGCACAAACACTATTTTATCTGCTCCAGAATGATGGTTTTTTCAATCTTATTTATACAGTGGAAACATCTAGGGAGTGTTTAAAAGGTATCAGGACTTGGCACTGCTCCAAGAAATTCTGATTTAAATGACCTAGGGTGTGGTCTGGACATGGATATTCTTTAAAATTCCCCACTGGATTTTAATGGGCAGCCAAGATGGAGAGCCATGGATCCAAACTTTAGCCACACCTATACTTACTCATTTGTTCAGTTACTTAATGAATATTTATTGAGCACCTACTGTGTTCCAGGTACTCATCAAGGGTCTGGGGATATACAGCAGTAAATAAAACAAGGCTAATGTCCTAGTAGAGGATTCACAGAGACAATACACATAAACACATGAATCTATGTCATCAGTGACACAAGCTCTGAAGAGGGCTTAAATAAGATATGGGACTAGTGATGTGGATGGACTTACAGTCTGTTGTGCAGAGTGAAAAAAGCTAGAAAGAAAAGAAAATATCACAAATTAATGCATATGTAATGCGTAACAGAATTCTGGTGTGCTGCAGTCCATGGAGTCACAAAGAGTCAGGGACACGATCTGGTGACTGAACAACAACAAACAGAATCTAGAAAGATGTTACAGATGAGCCTGCTTGCCGGGCAGGGATAGAGAAGGGCCATGTGGACACAGGAGCAGACAAATTAGGGAGGGTGAGACAAATTAGGAGAGGAGCACTGATAAATACACACTACCATGCATACAACTGACAGCTAGTGGGAAGCTGCTGTGTAGCATAGTGACCTCCGGGGTTCTGTGATAACCTAAAGGGATGGAATGAGTGGATAGGAGGGAGGCTCGACAGGAAGGGGATATATGTACATGCATGCCTGATTCCCTGGTGGACTTTCCTGCTGGCTCAGATGGTAAAGCGTCTGTCTGCAATGCAGGAGACCTGGGTTCGATTCCTGGGTCGGGAAGATCCCCTGGAGAAGGAAATGGCACCCCACTCCAGTACTCTTGCCTGGAAAATCCCATGGACGGAGGAACCTGGTAGGCTACAGTCCATGCGGCCGCAAAGAGTCGGACAAGACTGAGCAACGTCACTTTCACTTTCTTTCATAGCTGATTCACTTCTGTTGTACAGCAGAAACTGATACAACATTGTAAAGCAATTATAGTCCAATTTAAAAAAACCCTAAGAGTCCCACTGGTTCTTGTGTAGATTCTAGAATCTGATGAAATAAGGTTCTATCTGCAGTTTTGTTGCTGATAGCTGTGTAACTAAGAGTGCAATTTATATCACTTTGAGTGAGTGAGTGAAGTTGCTCAGTCGTGTCTGACTCTTTGCGACCCCATGGACTACAGCCCACCAGGCTCCTCTGTCCATGGGGTTTTCCAGGCAAGAGTACCAGAGTGAGTTGCCATTTTCTTCTTTGCTGCAGTTCAATTTCTTGACCTATAATATAGGGATAACAACACCTACCTCAAAAAGCTACTGTGATGGTTCAGTGAAATAAAATAATATGCTTAAAAATTCAAAAGGAATCAATGTGCAATTAACAAAGAAAGCAGGTGTGGATGAGGGTGCTTTTTAAGGAGAGGTCCACGGAGAAGTCCTCTCTGTCAAAGTGGCCTGAAGACACAGAGATAGATTGGAAGGAAGTGAGAAATGGATCCATGCAGCTGCTTGAGAAGGGCCATGCCAGGAGGAAGAAGACGTAGCTGGAGCTCTGGGTAGGAGCCTGCTTGGCATGCTTCAGGACCAGGAAGGAGGCAACAAGAGCAAAGCAGGAGGGCGCAGGCTGAGAGGAGCCTTCGTAAGGACCTTGCCTTTCATTCCAAGTGAGTTCTAGGGTACTGGTGAGTCTTTCTCTTTTTTCTTTACTCAAAACCAAGTCATATTTGTTTGCTGTTTCTTAAAACTAAATATTTTTTAATTGGAATATAGTTGATTTTCAAGGTTCTGTTAGTCTCTGCTGAACAGAAAAGCAAATCAGCTATGCTAACACATATACCCACTCTTTTTTAGCTTCTATTCTGAGGTGGTGCTGTGACAAAGAATCTGCCTGCCAATGCAGGAGACCTCAGAGACTCAGGGTCAATCCCTGCATCGGGAAGATCCCCTGGTGAAGGAATGGCAGCTCACTTCAGTATTCTTTTCTGGAGAATTCCATGGACAGAGGAGCCTGGTGGGCTACAGTCTGTGGAGTCACAATCGAACGTGACTGAGCACACACACATGAGTGCAAATAGGTCACTATAGAGTACTGAGTAGAGTTCGTTGTGCTATTCAGCAGGCGTGTATTAGTTATTTGTTTTATTTATCAGTTCAATTCAGTCGCACAGTCATGTCCAACCATTTGCGACACCATGGACTGCAGCACGCCAGGCTTACCTGTCCATCACCAACTCCTGGAGCTTACTCAAACTCATGTCCATTGAGTTGGTGATGCCATTCAACCATTTCATCCTCTGTCCTCTGTCATCCTCTTCTCCTCTTGCCTTCAACCCTTCCCAGCTTCAGGGTCTTTTCAAATGAGTCAGTTCTTCGCATCAGGTGGCCAAAATATTGGCATTTCAGCTTCAACATCAGTCCTTCCAATGAACATGCCCAGGACTGATCTCCTTCAGGATGGACTGGTTGGATCTCCTTGCAGTCCAAGGGACTCTCAAGCGTCTTCTCCAACACCACAGTTCAGAAGCATGTATTCATCAGCACTCAGCCTTCTTTATGGTCCAGCTCTCCCATCCATACCTGACTACTGGAAAAACCATAGCTTTGACTAGATAGATGGACCTTTGTTGGCAAAGTAATGTCTCTGCTTTTTAATACACTATCTAGGCATGTCATAGCTTTTCTTCTAAGAAGCAAGTGCATTTTAATTTCATGACTGCAGTCACCATCTGCAATGATTTCATGTATGTGTCAGCCCCAATATTCTGATTTTATCCCCTCCTCTGTCCCCCACCTGGTAACCATAAGTTTGTTTTCTCTGTCTGTGGCTGAGCTTCTACTTCTGAGAAGCGCAGTGACCCTCTCTGGCATAGGCTTTCACAGATCACGTGGACGGAGACCGCCGGAAGCATCAGGCAAGGCTGGGAGGATAGAAGTAGGGCACCCGTTGCAGCCACCAGGTGACGTTTGGTGGGGCTCGGGCCAAAGTGGGCGTGTTGAAGACGGGGTGACGGGACTTAACCCAAGACGTGCTGCAAAGGAGAAGCCGGCAGGACTGGCCTTAGGGGGGAGGTGGTGGATAGTCGAGTACAACCCAGGGCTGTTTTCTGCCAGGTAAACAGACAAGCATTTTCTCCAGTTTATGAGTGAGCAACTGAGACCCGAAGGAGCACAAGTTGAATAACGAGAGAGCACAGAGCTGAGAAAAGAAAGCTTCAAACACTTATCACCTGCCAGTTCCTAAGACTCCAGGTCCAGTTCTCCTATTTTGTCACACTGTGAGGCCATGGGGATGTACAGGAGCACATCTCACTTTCTTGACGTGTACAATCTAGCAATGGAATCCGAATCGAGAGATAAGCACATGGCAAGTGCCACGTGTGGCAGAGGCCGCAGTGATTTTGAGATCTGAGAGCAGAGTGATCAGGGTGACGTCAGAGGAGTGGGGTAGGAAGGATGTAGAGACAGAGGGTTCAGTGCGATAGGTTCTGTGAAAACCATTACTGCTAGCAGAGTAAAGGCAGAGAGGCTGATAGAAGTGCAGGTCACTTCCAGACATCAAAGTGTAAGTGCATCTGGTTAGACCTGAGGCTCTGAGTGGGGGGAGGGACTACGAAGGGGGGTGGTGAGAAATCAAGGGGTTAACCTTGAGGTTGAAAAGATGATTTAGAGCCAGATTACAGCAGACAGTAAATGCTCACCTAATAGTGAGCCCATAGCTCACTGTATTAATGAGATTTCAAGGTGATAATTAAGGATATTAGGAAGGCAATAATAACATTTCCTTCATTAAAACACGTCACGAATATACTTCTAATTTAGTAACAAGCTGGATTAATCGGCGAAGCCTTAGAAGGAGTTTCACAATCAGGAGGGCCTTTGAACTTGATGGATTAATTAATGTCAATAAGAACAGAGATCCCTTTGAAATAATAAGACATTAAAATAAGGTGTGAAAGCAGTTGAGTGGCTTCCATTTGTACAAAACAACAAAACAGCTTCAGGCCAGATGTGTGCCTGACTCAGGAGAGGTTGGAAGCAGGGCTGTATTTAACTACCCAGTAGGCTCTAGAACATTCTCATTTGTTTTGTGGGTGTGGCCAAGACAGAGCAACTGGGAAAATATTTGTATGGCAGAACTCCCTCCATAATGCCTAACTGGTTTGGGGAGCTTGGAGGGTGTGTACTCAGTATGAACGGAGGGGTATTTAGTTTGGTCTTCAGTCCATCCCAGGACTAAGTAGGGTATTGTACAGAGGACAAGCCAGGAAAATGGTATCGTGTTTCAGTGTGATTTGTGTCCCAAGAAGGAAATACAGTTTCAAATCAAAATTGTGGACTCCTTGAGAAAACTGTGGCTGCATGCTTAAAAGAGAAAAAAAAAAAACAACTAACCTTCTTTGGCCTTTTAAAATACATGAACCTACTTGACATCTATTTTGCTGCTGTAGTGGAATGTTTGATCCACTTGATTAACAGGGTTTAGAAGTGAAAGTATCTTTAGCTGTTAAGAAGTGCTCAGAGACAAAAAAACAAAGGATCAATTTCAGTGTGGTGAAGGGTAGGCGTAGGGGCTTCCCCCGTGGTTCAGGAAAAGAACCTGAGAACCCACCTGCCAAGCAGGAGACGCAGGTTGGACCCCTGGGTCGGGAAGATTTCCCCGGAGAAGGAAATGGCAACCCACTCCAGTGTTCTTGCCTGGGAAATCCCATGGACAGAGGAGCCTGGCGGTTACAAAGAGTAGGTCATAATTTAGTGACTAAACAGCAGCAGCAGCAAAGGGTAGTTACAGAGTGAAGAAGAAGAATTGGTCCAACAATTTTAACACCCAAGTAAAGACATTGTACGTTAAGTGTGAGTACATATCCAGTTTTCCACAGTCTTGGAATTCTGAAAAAATGAAAACAAAAAACTGTCAGTTAGATGGGTAAGTTGTGGAAACATCAGAAAAACAAAACAAAAACAGAAAAAAAAAGTATCATTGAACCAAATAAACATGAGATGCCCCAGGAATATATAGATGGGCACAAAAGAGCTGGTGGTTACAGTCCTTAGGATTGCAAGAGTTAGACATGACTTAGTGACTAAAACCACCATGTATGAGTTAAAATGAAGGGCCACAGTGGATTACATATTTCTTGGGCATCCTTGCTGTGTAGGTAAAGGGAAGATAGGATCCACGTATGATGAGTGGGAAAGGGAATGGATTGCTCTGCTCTTTGCCTCTTGTATGTGGTACAGCTTTTCAGGGTGGATTGGAAAGAGAAACCAAACAATGTGTTTCTCCTCTACAAACTCATGCCATCTGGGATGGTCAGAGGAAGATGGACTAAATTGCAGCCTTGATGGAGGAGGATGAGTAAACAGGAAGTGGGGGGAGAGGAAGAGACACCCCACAGATCTTATGGATGCTGTGGTATCTGGAAAGATTGCTAGATACAGAAGAGGGTCTTTTATCCATTCCTACTCCGTCACTCACATGTGATGTGTCTGTATGGAAATTACTAAATCTTTTCTTTTAGCCATAATCCCCTTACATGATGATGACCTCACACTATGTTTGTGTGTGTGTGTGTGTGCGTGTGTGTGTGTTTTACCTTGCTTTATTTTATTGGCACATAAACATAAAACGAAAGTTTTAAGTAAGGGGGTGTGAATTAATCCTATTGAAAATAAATGCAGTACCCAAGTGGGAGGTACTGTTGTCATTATTTTTATTGGCGGTGGTTTTGGTGGGTGGAAGTGAGGGTTGACCACATGATCACTAGGACTGGTTTGGCCCTGGCTGACAGGGCTCTTCCTCTTCTTCACTCCCACACCTCAGCTATGGTTGTGAAAGGGAAAATAGCTTTTATTGTGAAGGTCAGGGACTGAAAGATGCCGGGGAAATGGAAAGCTGTGAAAAACATTTCTAGGTGAGCTTCAAATTGTCTGGCTTTCTCTTCTGCTTGTTGGGACTTAAAATCACTTTATCTTCAATGGGAAAGATAGTCTACTTCTAAGTCTCAACCCCTGAATTCTGTTATCCTTCATAGTCTTAAAAGTCATTGTGTTGTAGTAACAGAAGAAAATACATTAAGTTTTCTTGCACTCATAACAGAATGAAATGATGAATGTACTTAAATTCCTTCAACTTTGCTTTGACACAAGGAATAATTTTTTGGTTTTAGTTGAAGACCCTACAATAGATTCCTAGAAAAGGTGGCTTATCTGTCCAGTATACCTTTAAAAATAGGGCAAATTCCTGCATAATTTTAAAAAGACCGATTCTGTTGCATTTATACTATTATATTTGGCCTGTAGATCAGTACAATCAACTTTTTTCTGACATAAGTGGCTCGTCATTAAATTGCATCCTCACTAGAATGTAACCAGATTTGGACTACAACACGGTCTAAGGTCATATTTCATTTATGGTATGGTGGCATACAGAGACCACACAAAACCAGACCTCATGTACTATGGTTAAAGGGTGAAATTCAACCTGCTCTTCATCTTGCCAACAGTCATTACAAGATACGTTTGCACAAAGACCTCAAGCAGGTTCATAGCGACCCCAGAAGCTTCTGCAGAATGACAGGAGTGTCTCAAATTTTGTTTCATAATTCCTATTCCCTATCGTAACCCTTAGTAGTAACACAATAGACTTGATCATAATCCAGCTTTCTTTCTACAAATAGGCATTGAAAAAAGTGAAAAGTGGACATGTTGGTCTCTCAGTCACATCCGACTCTTTGTCACCCCATGGGCTATAGCCCACCAGGATTCTCAGTCCATGAAGCTCTCCAGGCAAGAATATTGTAGTGCATAGCCATTCCCTTCTCCAGGGCAATCTTCCTGACCCAGAGATCAAACATTAATCTCTTGCATTGCAGGCAGATTCTTTACCATCGGAGCCACCAGGGAAGCCCACAAAAAGGCATTCCTTGATTTATATATTTCAAAGAAGCAATTGGTCAGGAGTGATACCAACTTATTCAAAAATTGAAATTATTCTCTTGGAATTGCTTACCCATTTTATGATAATAACTATGATAAATTTTATATTTCAACTTGAAGTGTGTTTCTTGGATGAGGTTGGCATTTAAACTGTGAAGAAAGAGCAGATCACTCTAAAATGTGGGTGGGCATTGTCTGATCTCTTGAGGGTTTAAATGAGATAAAAAGACCAACCTCTCTGAGCAAGCAGAAATTCTTGAGACCACTTTCAAACTTCATCTGCATCATCAATGCCCGTGAACCTCTAATCTGCTGGCCTTTGGACTGGAGCGTGGGACACTGGGGCTTCCAGAAAGCGTGGCAGTCTCTTTCAGTTCAGTGAGAATACCTAGACTCCCAAAATTGTGTCAGTTCTGATACCCACTGAGTGTCCTGGGGTGGCCCACTCACCTTTCCTGGGGTTATCATGTGCAGAGTGAGATGAAGAGCACCACCTCCATCTCAGCGATGGCATTTACTAGATAAATCTTGTAAAGTTCTTTGAAGATGAGAAGAGTTACACACCCACGCTGTTTTATTGTTATATCTCACACTTGATCATATTCTTCCTAAAAGATCTCCACAATGATTGGTGTGCCCTTTGAGTTTTAGTGGCTGGTTTTTGTGGTAGATTTTATATCTCAGTAAAAAGGTTATATAATGTTTTGATTGTTTGGGGTGATTTTCCTAGACATCAAAGACATAATTTCTAAAACCTCTAAACTAGTTTCTGTTTGTTTCTTTTATATAAGCAAGGACACAACCCCTCCTTCAGGGATGCTGTACATTAACCCGGAGAGCCTCTTGGACCAACTGAAAGTGAAGGACGGCTGGCTCTTCGCTCTTCTGCCTATTGCAGCAGATAACTGATTCACATTGATAAGGTTACTTTTAGCTTGAGTCATCTTCAGTTTTTCCTAAATTATAAAGT
Organism: Antilocapra americana; assembly: GCA_007570785.1. Taxonomy (NCBI): domain Eukaryota; kingdom Metazoa; phylum Chordata; class Mammalia; order Artiodactyla; family Antilocapridae; genus Antilocapra; species Antilocapra americana. The sequence goes on along the minus strand of ML664172.1, from coordinate 4,843,001 downwards.
ATTTCTTCCTCATTTCAGAACCGGAGGCATAGCAGAGAAGCAGTGCGTTACTCACCATAAAAGGGCATAAATTCAAGACTTTTACACATGTAAACCAAAATTGTTCATTTTCCCAAATACTGTTTAACAGTCTAAACGTGTATGTGGCAACCTTTGTTTCCCAGATGTATATTGTCTTGCATTTTTCTTTCAGTGTGTGCCAGTAAAAAGAAGAGGGAGCTAAAAGAATGCTCTTCTTTATGATGACGAAGATGGGAGGGGTATGAAAATATTTGCAAACCATTCCCAGATTCTCCAATTCCCAGGGGCAAAAAGCAATGAAACTTTGGATCAGAGAGTTCCACAGAGGCTGCCTAATTCCTAGCATTAATCAGAACCCAGCCTGTACCTCAATCTCCCCTTCATGTTCTGCCTAATGTTCTCTTTCTGCTACCATCAATTCAATTTTTTTGTGTTCCTGACACTGAAAAATGAGTCTAGAGGAAAGCTTTCTATGGTCAACAAGCAAATATTTATAAAAATATGAATCATAAAATCATGCCTCTAGACATTGATTTAGCTTCAGATAAAGATAGAATGTCATCTGCGAGATGTTCCTCAGTTAAATTATTTCAAAAATGACACTAATTACACATTGACTTAGTTGTCGCCCAAGATCGGTTCCACCTAAACTGAAAAACCCAGAAAGCATAGTGTTTGATTTCTAAAATGGCATGAAACAGAGAAGGAAAGTCCCTTTGGTAGATGGCAGAATCAGGATTCCGGAGTATCTCAACTGGCTGTAATGATGGTCCTAAAACCGATGACATGAAATCGACTAAGGATAGAAAGGAAAGTCAGCCCTGAGATTCAGAAAGTCAACTACAAAGATGCAAAATAGAGAGACCTATTTAAGTTGAACTCCCTTGGGAAAAGGGACCTGGCTGACTGCAAATTCAGCTCAGGTGGTTGTGACTTGGGTCAATAAAAACACTAACGCATCACAGACATTGCATTATACTGTTTGTAGTGTTCAGAGCAGTGGGTTTAAGGATATAATTCCCTCGTCTGTTGTTTTCATTCAGCAGTCATGCTGTATGTAGGGAAGGCAAACGTCCAGTCTAAGGAACAGAGCCACTATACAGCTTACTCTGATGATGCTGTTATAGGAATTCGGGATCTATATTCCAGACTTTCACTTTTTTAAGGAAGACCTTTAAATTTGGGTTGTCATATTAAAAAGATTTCAGTTTCCAAATACCCTGAATTAGAAAAAAAAAAAAGGCTTTATCTAGCCACAGGCTTCTCGTTTTCACCTCTGTGTTAGCTTTACTGCCTGCATCTTAGGAGAGAGATGTTCATTGATGATAAATGCTTGGTTTTTGTCATCTCGTAAGAAGGCAATGGTAACCCACTCCAGTACTTTTGCCTGGAAAATCCCATGGATGGAAGAGCCTGGTGGGCCGCAGTCCATGGGTTTGTACAGAGTCAGACACGACTGAAACGACTTAGCAGCAACAGCAAGTCATCTTGTAAGTGGTAGCATAGTTAGTAGAAGTGAATGAACTCAGCAAGGAGGAAATATTTCCTGCTTTGTTTTAGGGTAACTACATAATTTGTTAGAATTTGTTTTAATTCATCTACAGATCTTCCTTGAATTATAGTGGGGTTATGTCCTGTTAAACTCATCTTAAGCTGAAAATATTAAAATATTTTCCAAAATGCAGTTAATACACTTAACCTACCAAACATCATAGCTTAGCCTGAAGTGAAGTGAAGTGAAAATGACTCAGTCATGTCCCACTCCTTGTGACCCTATGGACTGTATAGGCTGCCAGGCTCCTCTGGCCATAGAATTCTCCAGGCCAGAATCCTGGAGTGGGTAGCCTTACCCTTCTCTAGGGGATCTTCCCAACCCAGGGGTTGAACCCAGGTCTCCTGCATTGCAGCTGGATTCTTTACCATCTGAAGCACCAGGGAAGCCCTGTGGGTTCAGGCTAGCCTAGACTAGCCTAACTTATATATCCTACGGTTGGGCAAAATGATCTAATACAAAGCCTATTTTACAATGAACTGTTGAATATCTCATATAATTTAATAAATACCATATTGAAAGTGAAAAACAATGGCTCTATGGGTACAGAATGGTTGTAAGTGAATTGGTTGTTTACCCCCATGATTATGTGGCTGACTGGGAGCTGTGGGTTGCCAGTGCCGCCCAGAATCACAAGGGACTATCATACCACATATTGGTAGCCTGGGAAAAGATGAAAATTCAAAATCTGAAGTATGGTTTCTACCAAAGGCATATCACTTTCACAACATCCTAAGGTTGCAAAATCATAGCTTGAAGCATTGTAAGTCAGGGGCTGTCTATATTGGCTTTGTAGCTACACCACTTTTTTAGCTGTTGCTCTAAGGACTAATTATAAATTTTTAAATTTTCATAGTCCACTTAGAGTTAATAGCATATCACTTCATGTAAATGCACAAACTTAGCAATTATATAGTTCATGTTTCCTATCCTTTATGCTATAGTTGGCATAAATATCATCATTATTGTTGTTCAGTTGCAAGGTGTGTCCGGCTCTTTGCGACCCCATGGACTGCAGCATGCTGGGCTCCTCTGTCCTCCATTATCTCCCAGAGTTTGCTCAAATTCTTGTCCATTGAGTTGGTGAATGCTATCTAACCATCTCATCCTCTGCCATCCCCTTCTCCTTTCACCTTCAATTTTTCCCAGCATCAGGGTCTTTTCCAATTAGTTGGCTCTTCTCATCAGGTGGTCAAAGTATTGGAACTTCAGCTTCATCACCTACATGCTTTATAAATCTCATAGTACAAAACTGTAAATTTTTTTTGCGTATAAATAGCCTTTTTTTATTTACCCACGTTTCCTATTCCTAGTGCCCTTCATTTTTTTCTCTGGAGAGTCAATGTGTACTTAGCATCAATTTTCTCAGTCTGAAGAGCTCCTTAAAGCATATCTTGTAGTACAGATTACTGACAATAAATTGTCTTTATTTTTATTTAATTGAAAATGGGTTTATTTTGCTTTCATTCTTGAAGATTCTTTTCATTATATATAGAATTCTAACTTGAAAGTTTTTTGTTTTTTGTTTTTATCATTTCAACAACTTGATTCATTGGCTTTTGGTTTCCATAGTTTCTGATGAGAAGTTACCAGCTACTTATACTATTGTTCCACTGGATATAATGTGTCATTTTCTCTGGCTGCTTCAAGAACTTTATTTTAATCTTTGGTTTTCTTTAATGTATAGGTCTCACTGTGATTTTCTATGTATCTTGACTGAGTTTGCTGAGCTTCTTGAATCTAGAATTATCTCACCAAACTTAGGAAAGTTTCAGTTATTATTACTTCAAATATTTTTTATGCCCTATTGTTCTAGGACTCAACTTATACATATTTAGGACTTTTGATATTATCCCACAGGCCTATCATTTTTCTCCCTATTCTTCAGACTTTATAACTGTATTTATCTACAACTTCACTGGTTTTTCCTGTGTCATTTCCTAGTTGTTAAGCTCATGCAGTTAATTTTTTTCTTGGGGTATTATATTTTTCAGTTCTACTTTGCTATTATTTATAGTTTCTATTTAGCACTTTTCATTTATTACACATATGTTTTCTTCATATTTTTGATGATAATTAAAATATTTACTTTAAAATCCCTGTTTGCCAGTTCCAATGTATGGGTCATTCTGAAACCAAATTCCATTAAGTCTTTTCTCTAGGGTTTCTGTTATATTTCTTTTTATGTTTAGTAAGTTTGCCTGTATGCCTTATAAAACTGAACATTGTAAAAAATATGTTTTAGGGGCACAGGATTCTACAGTTATATTCTTCCAAAGATCATTGATTCTTTTGCTTTGAGTAGGCAGTTAATTTGGTTAGAATCAAATTCCAATTTTGCCATCCTTATGGTGGGCAGCAGCTAAAATCTCTTTACTTCCTTTAGCCTCACCTGAACTATTTGGAATCTTCCTTATACATGCGTATTTCAAGGATAAGTCAGAGACATAGACAGAATTTATGCACGAAATCATATATATAATTCTCTGGCTATCTCTTATTTTGTTTGGTCTCCCCAAAATAGGATTTTGGGCTCTTTAAGTCTGAAAAACTATTGGTTCTTATCCAAGTTTTAGTTGCCAAACTGGGACCTTCTATCTGGCAAAACAAACAAACAATAACAACAAAACAGTTGCAAGAAGAAGACTTATCAGCTATTATTTCCTTCTTCCAAACATCACTGCCTCTCAGTCTCTGCCTTCATTTTGTGTCATTTTGTGCCTTTCCACTATCTTCAGTAACTTATATTTTTATATTTTTTCCTGAATGCGTGATTGTTAACTGTGATACAGTCTGTACAGCAGAGAGCAAGGAATCCAAACAGGTAGAGTGAAGCTGAGAGAAACTGCTCAACCCACTTCCACTAGGCAAGTTACCTGGGTTAACTACTCACAGTGGTCATCTGGTCGAGAATACCATCTATCTAAAGCTCAGACTACCAGATTCACTGAGGCCTGCATTTAATCCTCTCAACTAAACTGATAGTATAGAAACAACTAGCTTCCTAGCTGAGACCCCTATCTCTGGAGTTGTTCACCCCAAAGCCACTTTCTGTTGTGAAACTCATCTATTAATATATATAAACAATGTCATGTCACTTCCCTGCTTACGGATTCATCCTTGACTCCTGATTTGCTTATAGAAGAAAAATGAGATTTCTTAGCAGCGTGTATAAGATCATACCAAATTTGAAGTCTGGATGTTGTGCCTCCTCTCTAGAAATTTTATCAACCCTGTCCTAGCCCCACTCCCACCAAGCACGCTGTGCTCTAAGGACAACCAAATCTTGTTGAGATCTGGAAGTCACCTACATGTTCACAGTGCCACATGCTTGCCATTAACCTCACATTATCCTGTGTCATGTTTTCACATTAGTTATTTGACTCTTTATATGATAATTATATGATAGACTTATTTTATCACAGACATTAGATTATAATGTCTACTTGACTTTGTAATACAAATCTGTATTTTATTATATATATAATGTTTATTATTATTATATATCTGGCACATTGAAATGTGAGGATCGTAGTACCAAAGAATTGGTTTGCTTCACAGTAGTATCTCTGCTACTCGGAAGAATGCCTGGCTTATAATAAGCACTTCAGTAAATATTTATTGGATGGACATTGTTCTTGTTGGCTAGGATTCCCTCTTACTCCCTGCCCGAAACCACGGAGCAAGCGCATTCTGAGAACCCAGGGTCAAGTGTTACCTTCCTTTTGGAATTTCCTCTTAACTTTCCCTCACTCATATATAATTGGGTCTTCATCCATTTTTCCATAGGACCCACCTTCCTTATTTCTCCTTCTCGTTTCTTGGCTTCTGGGTTTACCGCTATACCACAGTATTAAAGCAAAATTGCTTATGAATTGACTTGTAATATCATTCATCGTCTGTATTCACTGCATAAGTCTTAGTTCCCTTCAGAGTGTCTGCCCTTCTGGCTTGGCTCCCTATTTGGTGAAAAGCTCTTTTGTCCTCATCAAGTCCGTTAATAAGGTCTGAGACAGACTCGATTATCTGAAATTCTAGATAAGGGTGATGTTTTCATTATAAATGTGATTTTTTTGTTTTGCATCTAGAGAAAACTGAAAATAGTTCATTAAATTATTCTAGCAGCCTTAGACATAAATTAGGAAATTACAGGGAGAACTGGTAGTTGGTTTTGGGACTCCAAACCCAAGTGCTCTTTTAGAATTATGATTTTCTAATATTTGCAAGCCTCCTCAGTATTAAAACTTCAGGCTTTTTTTTGTCCATATTGAATTTGTGGTCACATCACAATCAATTACTTTGAGATTAATTATGTATCCTCACTCATTCAGTAAACAAGCATTATCCTAGCATTTGGAGAACAAGCGCTTTTTACCCAAATCTGTAACAAATTGGAGTAAATGATATAATGTGTGTTAGTGTTAGTTGCTCAGTCCTGTCCAGTGTTTTGTGACCCCATGGACAGTAACCCACCAGGCTGCTCTGTCCCTGGAATTTTCCAGGCAAGAGTACTAGAGTGAGTTGCCATTTCCTACTACAAAGGACCTTCCTGACCATGATATAGCATTCACATCTTTTGCGTCTCCTGAACTGGTAGGCAGATTCTTTACCTCTGAGCCAACACACACCACATGACATAGTGACAGGTAAATTAACTCAAAGCACAGATGATCATGGAAGAACATTTCTACTTTTACCACCCAGGAGAAAGATTTGTAAGTGCTGAAATTGTTTCAAAAATTCTGTAAGTCTATAGGTACCTCATCATCATAAAAGAAGCTAAGAAATAGCCTATTGTAGTCCCCTCTGAAATCTCCATTCAAGAAATGAACATAGTTGGGTAGGGGGAGTTTTCAAAGTAAAACAACCCTTTTTACCCTATTAATTTATTGTCTAAGTCTTGATAAGCCCCCAGAAACCTGGATTGCTGTTTATTCACTGCCCACAAGATGGTAGATAAATATTCTCAAGAGAACAAGTACACCGTCTCCTCTTTAGTGTTTCTGGTGGTATAAGAGTTTTTGAAAAGTGTGTATATGTATTTGTGCACACAATGATGCACGTATAAATCACAGACTTCCCCGGGAATGAAATGTTGAGGTCCTATGAGCATATTTCAGCCTTTAACTTGGACACTGAGGCTGCATGCCCAACTATGACACATAGTCCATGTTTATAAAGTCAATTTAATTTCAGTTGTTAGTATCAGTTACCATCATTCCAGATTTAAAACCACCAGCCCAGAGCCCTTCTCTGAGTTCCTACAGCCCCTGGTAGCTGTACCAGACATCTGGCACTTTTATGCACACTCCCTTATATTGTTCCTGGACCATCTATTTAAACAGGCCTTTTCTCTTCATTTTATTACAAATTCTTGAATCTTGGGATCATGTCTGATGTTTCTCAGAATCCTTGTTAATGTCTAGTCCAGAAGGCTGTTCTAGCAAATGCTCCAAAAAAAGTTGTTGATTGAATCAAAATGGATTTTCAATTTTATGAAAAATATTTTTAGAGTAAAGGAAATATTCACTTTTGTGTTTGGAAAATAAGATGATGACTGTGTCTAAAAAGGTGGGAATGGAGTGACATCTTACAGGCTGCAAGTTTCCACATCAACGAATAATTTCAATATAAAACCCCAACCTAACTTCATGAGTAAAATAATAGAAGAAAAAACAGAGAATGTGAAAAACTGGATATAGTATTCTCACTTCTTCACAATGCATTTCCACCATAGTCAATGGGAAAAAAAAACAAAACAGAGTTGTCAGTCTCTTTTTGAGAGGAGGCATGTGTGTTTTCTCTCCCCTCTTCTCCCTCCCTCTCCCTGTCTCTCCCTGCCTCTTTCCCCCTTCTGAAACTGAGTCAGACCAGCCATATTTCCAGTTAGAAGTTGGCACTGGAGCCCAGCAGCTGTTCAAAAATGTCCAAGTGGACAGCAAATGGCGCTCATGGAGTTAACGGCAGTGACTCACTTGGGATATTCACAGCAGGTCAGCTGAAACCATCCCCTGCTGTAAAGGGAATTTAGTTCCTTGGGCAAGAGCCCAAGAAAATGAGCTGAGCTTGATAATGGCATCGTGTCTCTTCCTTGCCACTGGTTGCTTTGCTGTTCTCAGTTTTCACAATTTTTTTTAAAGGTGGATTTTTTTCTAACGCAATCATGAACAGTGATGGGAAGAACAGGCTGAGCAGCTGTTGACTGTTTGAAATCACAGAGGGGAGGTTTGGTATCTGGATATGCTCAATACAACTGGTCTTGCAAGCTTTGACGATGACTTTCACATATAAAATTATGGATCAGAGGCAGGAAGCTGAGTACCCTTCATGCCAGTAAGTCTAGTTTGGCCAATGTGAGATGTGGGGGATTTCTTAAAGATTTCATTCATCTAGAAATACTTTTCTAAAAAACACTATGATCGTTTTAAATTTACCCAACTGAGCAAACAGCCATCCAAACAAAAACAAATATGAGAACTTGAGCATGCTCATCTTTTGTGAGCTTATACAGCTTTTTCCTTAACACAGAAGGGGATGTATACAAATACGGATAAAGCTGTGGTTGTTTTTGCATTATAAAATACGGGAAGAAAGAATAATAAAGACATGTTTGGAAAAAAACCTAATTACCTGAAATAACAAGACCTTGACAAAAGACCTATTACTTTCCAAATTGTTCTTTAAAAAACTCTGTGTGTCAGACAGGAAAAGACAAATATCAGATGATGTCACTAATATGTGGAGTCTAAAGAAATGATCCAAATGAACCTATTTAAACACGGAAACTGAGTCACAGATGTAGAAAACAAGCTTATGGTTACCAAAGGAGAAAGGGAAGTGAGGGATAAATTGGGAGATTGAGGTTGATACATATACACTACTACAAATAAAACAGATAACTGATAAGGACCCATCACATAGCACAAGGAACTCTATTCAGTACTCTGTAATGACCTGTATTGGAATAGACTCTAAAAAAGAGTAGATATATGTATCTATATAACTAATTCACTTTGCTAGACAGCTGAAACCAACAGAACATTGTAAACTCCTATACTCCAACTTAAAAAATTAATTTTAAAAAGCTATAAAAGGCTGATATCTTAGATTTGTCCTTTACAGGTACAAGTTTAACAAATAAGGAATAATAATTGCTGATATTAATGATAATTAGACATAAGCTTCATTTCCCTAACATTTGGGCATGAGATCCTGGTTTCCACACTTAGATGAGATCTTGTTTCCATTGTACTTATTTGGTAGAAAAACCTGATTGGCTATTTGAGTTCACTATAATCAACTTCCTTTTTGTGACTGAATCCAAAAGCTAATTCTGATAGCTTCAGACCTGGCTGAAGACTTAATGAAAAATAAAGTAATTTTCTTTCCCAAGAATAAAAAATCTTTCCATTAAAAGTTTGGTAAAATAAATAATTATCAACCAGTATAGCTTGCTAGGTACTTTGATGAATTAAACAGTTTTAAAGTACATAATTTTAAATGCATTAAATGGTTTCTTCAACTCAGCTCCTTTAAGAATACATATTCTAAGTCCAGAGGAGAAGAGTTATCCTTTCTGTATTTTTATAGAGGACTGTGGAGGCAGGGGGAATTTCATTGTTTGCTTACTGCCTACCTCACAGTAATGCTTAATAAATATTGGTGGAATTAATTAATTTTGACCACAGGAACTAGAAGTATGACAAGGAGTGTCATCTTTTCTTGGCAGAGCAGCAGATTAATCATTAAGAGCAAGCAGAAGAGGAGATGGGGTTTAGCATGATTTAAATCCAAATTACTGGAGCCCTTAGGAGGCAGGCTGGTGGGGGAGTTGCGAAAGTCAGACAGTCCTGTGAATAAGTTTGTACTGGCCTGGGCTGAACTCCTTTATTCACATGGTATCAAAGGCCAACCGAAAGTGCCACAACTGGAAAAATAAGAATGAAACAGGACATCAAGGTGTCCAGGGGTAAAGGAAGAGGATAAAAGTAGACACAGCTGCAGAAACAGATGGTGTTTAAGAATTGCTAGCTTCGTTTCTGTTCCTTCTGCCCTGCTAACGTTCTCCACACTGGATTCTTCTTTTCTCGTCTTCCTTCATCTTCACCTCACAAGGGACTGCCTGGAAAGATGACTGGTTAAATGTTAGAAGAAGCTCTTGAGCATTTTATGAGGGTATTTTCTCTGTTTTCATCCTATCAATCTTTTAGACCCATTTCAGACTATTACTCCAATCATCTTATGAGTATGATAGCTAAATGGAGAATGGCATCGGTCTTCATAGGTGAGAAAGAATTGCTTCATATATATATATATATAACATATATAGCGAGAAACATAATTCTTTTTAAATTTTTATTTATTTTTTAATTGAAGGATAATTGCTTTATAGAATTTTGTTGTTTTCTGTCAAACATCAACATGAATCAGCCATAGTTATACATATGTCCCCTCCCTCTTGTCAGTTCGATTTCTCTTTGTACATATGTATGAAATATGCATCATATATGCACCTGTGATATATCTATTTTATGTATCATATAAAATTATTATAATATTTTGCATATATTATACCCATATTATATATAGATAGAGAGAGAGAGAGAAAGAGAAGGAAATAAACTGATGAAATTTTACCTTGTAATCTGTGTATATAGTTTTATTTTCTCTTCAGGCATAGTTTTAATTGTTATTACCTGGTATGTGTCTTTTAAAGTATTCTAATTTGGAGTTTATCATTTAACATCAAATAATACCTGCTAAAGACACAGTACACTATACTATTTATCATAACTGAGTAGGCACTTACTAGGTCTTTTTTGGTGTTATCAGATTATTGAGAAATCCAAGTTCTATTTTAATGTTTAGAAGGACATTTTTTGATAGATGAAAGATAGATAGATAAGTAATAGGTAGATGGATATACACATACATACACTGGCACATAGATATACACAAATGCTAAATGCATTAAAAGTGACCCCACTGTAAGGGATATTTATTACAAGATGGCAGTATATTTATATTGTTTCAAAAACTGAAATTAGATCTGTGCTGCTCCTTTGGTCATGTTTTATTACATTATTTTCACATAAAATGAGACCAGAATCTCCTGCATGGAAATCAGCTTGACATTTGTCAAGTCTATATCAAGTGTCTGAACTCATTTTTATTAGCAGTCCTTTTCCCCATTTCACTTCCTGTGTTTGGTCATGCAAACAAGCAGAACATTGTGTCATTGTGCTGGTGACACTTCTTACGAAAGCCAGGGAGGAACAAAGGCTGGATCCAGAGTTAATGGGACTTATTAATAAAAGGAAAAAAAAATATTTGAGTACCACTCCCTGAACTGGAGAGCCTGCTGGTCTCGAGGTGTGAAGTAATTCAGACTCCAGGGCACGCAGCTCCTTCCCAGGCATCTGCTGTTTCAAGGATGCCCTGTGCTCGGTGTCATAGTTTGTTTTATATGCAATCAGAATATTACTCTCTTTGTGAATTGATCTGTGAAATGTTTGGAATATGCTGGAGGAGTCCTCCTGCCCAAGATGCAAGAAGTCAGTGAAATTAGACAACTTATAAACTGAAAAAGGGAGATAATCTAATCTGATTTCATGTTATTACTTCCGAAACTGTCCTTATTCCTAAAATGTGGACTTGCAGGCATAATGTGTATTTTCAACACTTTAAAATGAGTTAGGAGGGAAGAGGTTAAAACAGGGCTGAAGGAGAGCGGTGTTTATAGACTCATCTACAAGTATGGCTGAATAAAAAAAGAATTCTGTTCTAGAATCAACCACCCCATATCCCAGGACCACCTCAGGACCATTTAGGCAGCTTCTAGGACCTTGGACAAGCCACCGACCCTCTCTGAGGCTTGTTGTTGTTCAGTTTCTAAGTTATGTCCAACTCTTTGTGACCTCATGGACTATAGCATGCCAGGCTTCCCTCTTCTTCATTGTCTCCCAGAGTTCACTCAAACTTAAATCCATTGAGTCAGTGTTGCCATCCAACCATCTCATCCTCTCTCACCCCCTTCTCCTCCAGGCCTCAATTTTCCCAGCATCAGGGTCTTTTCCAATGAGTCAGCTCTCCACATCAAGTGGCCAAAGTATTGGAGCTTCAGTGTCAGTCCTTCCAATGAATAGTCAGAGTTGATTTCCCTTTAGGATGGACTGGTTTGATCTTGCAGTCCAAGGGACTCTCAAGAGTCTTGTCTAGCACCACCATTTGAAAGGATCAGTTCTTTAGCCCTCAGGCTTCTTTATGATTCAAGTCTCACATCTGTATATGACTAATGGAAAAAACCATAGCTTTGACTATACAGACCTTTGTCAGCAAAGTGATGTCTCTGTACTTGCTTGTTGGAAGAAAAGCTCTAAGAATTAGATTCTTTAACTGAATGAAAAAACTACAGTTGATGATATCAAATCCACTTCTAGAATGGATGATGGCAATGATATGAGAAAATAAACACACTAATGGTCTTAAAAATAGAGCCTTCTTTTTCACCTATTTTCTATAATAAGCTTTTCTCACATTCTTGCTGAATTATCATATGCCCTTTTCCTAATATTGAATAGGAAATTCAACTTATTATTATATTATCATATATAAATTCAGATTGTATACACTCAAAGTACTTCTTTTTCATATATTCCCTGATATTTTAATTTTGATACCTTACCATTTCTACTTGAATCAGTTAGTTAGAAAGTGAAAGTGAAAGTCACTCAGTCTTGTTCGACTCTACAACACCATGGACTATGCAGTCCATGGAATTCTCTAGGCCAGAATACTGGAGTGGGTAGCCTTTTCCTTCTCCAGGGGATCTTCTCAATTCAGGGATCAAACCCAGGTTTCCCGCATTGCAGGCAGTTTCTTTACTAGCTGAGCCACCAGGGAAGCCCAAGAATACTGGAGTGGGTAGCCTCTCCCTCCTCCAGGGGATCTTCCCGACCCAGGGATCGAACCCAGGTCTCCTGCATCACAGGTGGATTCTCCACCTGCTGAGTTATGAAGGAAGCCCTGCTGAGTGAGTTAGGGACATTGCATGTTCATTGTCACCTGGATCACCAGCATATTCTCTGTCACCTCCAGACCTTGGTACTTGGTACCCAGCCCTCAGCTCTCACCCTTGCCTGGAACACCCCTTCCCTCTTTTCCAGAAGCTCTCTATTCCCCCATTACCCCTCTAGTCTCCCCACTCTGGCTTCCTCTTATCCTCCAAGTTACAGTTTAGATTCACTTCCTCGAATAAGCCAGGGTTGGCTAGCCTCCCCCACTCCAAACAGCCCCACAGCCTTCCAGCTCTTTATCTCATTCTGATGACTTGGAATCTGACACATAGGCACTTATGTCTTAGTTCTGTTACCCGCTGACTGTTTGGCCTTGAGCAAGTTTCTTTGCTAAACTCCAGATACTTGATCTACAGACTGAAGCTAATAAATAAAAACTTCCTCATTGGGCTGCCATGGGGATTAAATTAAAAAGGTAGACAACACCCAGCTCAGTGGTTGTAAATGGTGGCTTCCCTCATAGCCAATTCATCATCATTATTAGATAGTCTTTCTGAAATGTAAGAAATCTAAATAAACTTTTGGAAAATCATGGTTGAAGACTTGGACATGATATTGATTGAAAAGGGGCTCTATATGCTTTATGTCAGTAATTAATTTCTCTCAAGCTTCAAAATCACCTGGAGGGTCAAATCCTACTCCCTATCCCAATCCCCAAGAGCCAATAGGCTGGCCTAGGGCAAGACTTTGATAGAGTATTTAGATCTAATGGGAAGACATTGTTGCTGCTGCTCAGTAGCTCAGTCATGTCTGACTCTTTGTGACCTTTGATATTTATAGAGGATCTCATATGTTTCTAAGAAGCAGCAAAGTTGGGAGCCACTGTTTAGGGTGACTCACAGCAGGAGGAGCAGGGGCCACATTTTGATGGAGGCCTAATTTGCATCTTGGAATGTGTAAGTTCAATTGAGTTCAGTTGCTCAGTCGTGTCCAACTCTTTGCAACTCCATGAACCGCAGCACGCCAGGCCTCCCTGTCCATCACCAACTCCCGGAGTCCACCCAAACCCATGGCCATCGAGTTGATGATGCCATCCGGCCATCTCATCCTCTGTCGTCCGCTTCTCTTCCTGCCCTCAGTCTTTCCCAGCATCAGGATCTTTTCCAATGAGTCAACTCTTCGCATGAAGAGCCAAAGTATTGGAGTTTCAGCTTCAACATCAGTCCTTCCAGTGAACACCCAGGACTGATCTCCTTTAGGATGGACTGGTTGGATCTCCTTGCAGTCCAAGGGACTCTCAAGAGTCTTCTCCAACACCACAGTTCAAAAGCATCAATTCTCTGGTGCTCAGCTTTCTTTATATTCCAACTCTCACATCCATACATGACTACTGGAAAAATCATAGCCTTGACCAGATGGACCTTTGTTGGCAAAGTAATGTCTCTGCTTTTTATTTTTTAATTTTTTTATTAATTTATTTATTTTAGTTGGAGGCTAATTACTTTACAGTATTGTAGTGGTTTTTGCCATACATTGACATGAAACAGCCATGGGTTTACATGTGTTCCCCATCCTGAACCCCCCTCCCACTTCTCTCCCCATCCCATCCCTCTGGGTCATCCCAGTGCACCAGCCCTGAGCACCCTGTCTCATGCATTGAACCTGGACTGGCGATCTGTTTCCACATGACATAATACATGTTTCAATGCTATTCTCTTAGATCATCCCACCCTTGCCTTCTCCCACAGAGACTGAAAGACTGTTGTTTATATCTGTGTCTCTTTTTGTGTCTAGTATATAGGGTTATCATTATCATCCTTCTAAATTCCATATAAACGCATGCATTAGTATACTGTATTGGTGTTTTTTTTCTAGCTTACTTCACTCTGTATAATGTGTTCCAGTTTCATCAGTCTCATTAGAGTAATATTCCATTGTGTATATGTACCACTGCTTACTTATCCATTTGTCTGTTGATGGACATCAAGGTTGCTTCCATGTCCTGGCTATTATGAACAGTGTTGTGGTGAACGTTGGGGTACACGTTTCTCTTTCAGTTCTGGTTTCCTCAGTGTATATGCTCAGTAATGGGATTGCTGGGTCATATGGTAGTTCTATTTCCAGTTTTTTAAGGAAGTCTCTGCTTTTTAATATGCTGCCTAGGTTGGTCATAACTTTCCTTTCAGGGAGTAAGCATCTTTTAATTTCATGGCTGCAATCGCCATCTGCAGTGATTTTGGAGCCCAGAAAAATAAAGTCAGCCATTGTTTCCACTGTTTCCCCATCTATCTGCCATGATCTTAGTTTACTGAATGTTGAGCTTTAAGCCAACTTTTTCTCTCTCCTCTTTCACTTTCATCAAGAGGCTCTTTAGTTCTTCTTCACTTTACTCTCTTTGTTTAGAAGTACACCATAGTGGGACTTCAAGAAAAGTTGGGATGTGAAGATGTGGACAGACCATAACCTTGATCAACACCCTTGTCATGTACACACCTCATAAACTATAGGAAGAGTGAACTTGGTCTAAAATTGTTTAATGCCAAGAAGTTTTCAAGTGGCCATCTCAACCATAAAGGTGGTCAGTATGAGACCGAATGCTCTTATGGAAAGAAAAAATTCAGCTATTCATCATAGACTTATGTTGCCGAAAGATCTGAGTGATCGATCAGGGTTAGTGTCAGTGTCTATTCAAGGCTGGAAATAGTCACCCAACACAATGGATTTTTGTTTGGGCACGACTGATGCTGAGCTAATGCTTCTGAGCATAATTATACAACAGGTTCAGCCACTTCATAAAACGTGTTCCAGGTCTTCATAACACATCTGAGGCCTCAATTTAGTAGAGAGTTGTTGTCTTCTTGTTGCTTATTGTATCTTATAGCTGTATCAAATTTGTTAAATATGTTTGATTTGACTACATTACATGGCTTGCTATTAGAACTAATCTGTCAAAAGATAGTCCCCATCCACTGAATTTGGCAGCAATAGCAAGATACAGGGTTTGGAGTATTATTAGAAGTCTGAGATAGTTATCATATTTATATTAAATAATCCATAGAGTGTCTAGGGAAGGCATGAATACTGTGATAAGTCAAACACGCAGTCTCTGAGTTTGTTCATGAATACTAAACAAGGATTTAACACAAACAATAGTGGAATAAAATCTCACTTGAACATAAATTTTTGTTCCCCCAAATTCACAAATTCTGTACATCATCACAAAGGAGAGATACATATGTAAAGACCAAATATAAGAAAAAAAAAATCAGAGAGGGAATCGGGAGGGAGGAGGGAGGGGGATTCTGGAAGGGGAACATATGTATACCCATGGCAGATTCATGTCAATGTATGGCAAAACCAGCACAATAAAGTAAAGAACATTAAAAAAAAGAAAAAAAAATCAGTGCAACAACACTGCAAATCAACTATATTCTGTATATAAAATGTTTTAAAATTTTAAAAATCAATGCAAGCAGAAATACATCTGTTTAAAAACGTACAATATATTTCATGAAATATTTGTTTCAACTGTGACAAATAAGGCTTGTCACCTGAATAGTAATTCTGACCGCTAGATAATATTAGTACCTTCATCAAATTATAGTTAGCCTTCTCACACTGTCATGTACGTAGATTATGACAGTAGGTAAATTTCAACCAGGTGTCTTCCTCTTTTTGTGCAGCTATTCTTAGAGAATTGCTCCATTAGATAACACCATTGCCTGTCTTGATTTCCTGTGATAGAATCACTATCACTCCTGCCTGTCAAAACTAACGTGGCCAATGAACTCTTGCACCCAGCAAGTACAGCATGTTGGCCCAGAGTATGAGACGTCCTGGAAGCTAGGATGCAAAACTGTGGAAGAAACAAGTGATTCAGTGGTGATAGGGAAAGTGGCTCAGGAAAGAACGCATATTAGGTCTTTTTGTGAATGTCTACAGCTTGGAAGTTGAACATTTCCCATGGACTGAGGTCAGAGCCTAGCCTAGCTTGAGTGCTATCCAAGAAAAGAGATAAGTTCTTTACCGTTGAAAATCCAGATCTCTGTAGACAGATGAACTTAAAGTCAACTATACCTTAAACATTGTTTGCCAAATGGCTGTGTCCCCAGACTTCTGTTATTTGCATTCTACAGATTTCTCCGAGCTGAACTCATCCTGGACAATGACCTCACCTCCTCTTTAAGTATAGAGTTTGTGAGTTCTAACACATGTGTATGCTTGTGCTCAGTTACTCAGTTGTGTCTGACTCTTTGTGACCCCATGGACATAGCCCACAAGGCTCCTCCGTCCATGGAATTTTCCAGTCAATAACACTGGAGTGGGTTTCCATTTCCTTCCCCTTTAAGTCTTTCTTCCATTCAGCCCAGGTTTGGAGTTTCCATGCTCACCTTAACTTAATCCATCCCAAACCAGCTTCCTTGTGTTTCTCCTCTGCTCTCATTGCCTGCATCATATTGATGCACTCCCCATCACTGCCTTTGCATTCGCATCTGCCTAGGATGTTTCTCCCCAGACATCCTTGGTGGTCACTTCCACAGTAAACCCTTTCTGGACCATCTTGTCTTTTTGCTCAAGATGACCTTCCCAATTCCAGGCACTCCTACTCCCACACCCCCTGGTTTGCATTTCCTTTGAGCTATAGTTCAGTGGGCTGAATAACGCCTTCCCCTGAAAAAGAAAAATCTGCATCCAATTAGTAGAATTTGTGAATTGCTTGTTGTTTAGTCACTAAGTCGTGTTCGACTCTCTTGCAATCCATGGACTGTAGCCCTCCAGGCTCCTCTGTCCATGGGATTTCCCAAGCAAGAGTACTGGAGTGGGTTTCCATTTCTTTCTGCAAGGGATCTTCCCAACTCAGGGATTGAACCCATGTCTTCTTCATTGGCAGGCAGAATCTTTACCACTGAGCCACCTGGGCAGCCAGACTGTTAATATGTTACCTTTTATGGCAAAGACTGAATTTCCCAGGCAGTGCTAGTGGTAAAGAATCCACCTGCCAGTGCAGGAGACACAGGTTGGGTTCCTGAGTTTGGAAGATCCCCTGCAGAAGGAAATGGCAAACCACTCCAGTCCATTCTTGCCTGGACAATCCCCTGGACAGAGGAGCCTGTGACTGTGGAGGCAGGCAACCACAAGTCAAAGGGTACTGGCAACAACCAGGACAGTATGTGCACCCAAAACTCAGAGGGGAGCACCCCAGCCCATAGCCAGCTGACCCCCAATATCTGAGGAAGCTCAGCCTAGATAAGCAGAGCTGTCTACCAAAATTTCACAGGACCAAAGATGCGTGATTGAGTCCAGGAGAGCCCTTTGGATGACCCACAGTCTGAAGAATAAGGACAAATACTTATCATTTTAAGTCATAGAGTTTCAGAATGTCCTGCAGCAGTAGCTAACTGATACGTGGGCAAAGAGCAAATGTTAGGTAGCATTATGAATGCATAGTAAGATAGAATGTTGCCATTTTCTATCTTCTTCAGGAAGCTATCACTTTGATGTCCTATAGCACTCTGACATACCATGCCCACTCCCTCATCTCTATTGTTTTTCTTACCTCTTAACATTGATACTAGTTGTATATTGTTTATATGTGAGGCAGAGTGCTGTAATACTTAGTGCCATGGGCTCGGGAGCCGGGCTGCGTGGGATTGTTTTCTGACTATACCATTCATTACCACATGACCTTGGCAAGCTCTTCTTCTGTGTTTCAGTTTTCCCTCTGGTAAGATGTGGATGATAATATTACTACTTACTAGAATTGTTGGAGAATCAGTCAGGTTAATGCCTCAAGTCCTCCATGCACATATACTTTGTTCAATGAATGGGGAAGGAGGAAGAAAAAGAAGACTTTGTTTCTCCCAAGTAGACAGCTGACTTCTCAGGAGAAGGCTTCCTGTTCTTTCCATCTCTATATTGCTAAGTAGAGCACAGAATTTAGCATCCTGTAGGTTCTGAAAAAACTGCAACCATCTTTATGAAGTGGATGACTACATACATTTAAATCAGGTCCAGTTTGTCAAGAAGGATATGGGATTTTCTGTTTGTTCTGTCTGATTTTGGTTTTTTCACACTGAAAGAGTAACTCATTGAAGAAATTGCGCAAAATTTCTATTGCTACTGTAGCAAATTGCCACAAACTTAATGGATTAAAACAACTCCAGTCTCTTATCTTCTAGTCCTGAAGGTCATGCTTTGGACAAGGAAATGGCAACCCACTCCAGTGTTCTTGCCTGGAGAATCCCAGGGCCGAGGTGCCTGGTGGGCTGGTGTCTATGGAGTCACACAGAGTCAGACACGACTGAAGCAACTCAGCAGCAGCAGCAGTCCTAGAGGTCAGAATTCCATATGGGGCCTGCTGGGGTAAAATTAGGACATCAGCAGGGTAGAATTCTTTTCAGAGGTTTTTCCGGGAAGTATCTGGATTTTTGCCTTTTCTAGCTTCTAGAGGCCATCTGCATTCTTTGGCTTGTGGCCCCTTCTTCCATCTTCAAAACCAGCAGAGTGGCATCTCTTTGGTCACTGTTCTTTAGTCACCTCTCCTGCCCATCACAACCAGAAAGATTGTTCTGCTTTTAATGACTCATGTGATTGGATTGGACCTGCCAGAATCATCAGCATCCACTCCCCATCTTTTGGTCTTCAACTTCATCATAACCCCAGAGTCCTTTTTGCCATGTTTTAGGATTTTACGTATGTGTGTGTGTGTAGAGAGACAGAGAGAGAGTGAGAGATTGGCATATGGAAATATTTGAGGCGTCATTCATTGTTCTGCTTGCCATAAGCGATAACAGCCTTGGTCAAATCTCCAAGCATAACCACAAAATACTCAGGGAAGTGGCTGGGAAAACCATTTTGTCCAGTCATTTGGAGGTGCTGTTTACATTGAGGCACTTCCCAGGTGGCTCAAGTGGTAAAGAATCTACCTGCCGATGCAGGAGTAGCAGGAGACCCAGGTTCGATCCCTGGGTCTGGATGATTCCCTGGAGGAGAGCATGGCAACTCACTCCAGTATTGTTGCTGGGATAATTCCATGAACAGGGGAGTCTAGAGGGCTCCATGGGGTTGCAAAGAGCTAAACACTACTGAAGCAACTGAGCACACACACGCCATGAATGGAGCCCGTCCGAGTGGTGTGAACTTCACAGGGCTATCAGAAATGGAAACAGAAACAGTAATTCAAAGATAGCTTTTCTTAAGCTTCTATTTAGAATTCGTAGCTTTCGAAATGAACCTCTTTTTGTTACCCTAATTAGAATTTTAAAACTCTAATAAGGCAGAGTACATCTTGTAAGATGCTGGGCTAGGTGAAGCACAAGCTGGAATTAAGATTGCAGGGAGAAATATCGATAACCTCAGATATGCAGATGAAACCACCCTTATGGCAGAAAGTGAAGAGGAATTAAAGAGCCTCTTTGGTGAAGGTGAAAGGGGAGAGTGAAAAAACTGGCTTAAAATTCAACATTCAAAAAACTAAGATCATGGCATCCAGTCCCATCACTTTATGGCAAATAGATGGGGAAACAATGGAAACAATGTCAGACTTTATTTTCTTGGATTCAAGAATCACTGCAGATGGTGGTTGCTCCTTGGAAGAAAAGCTATGACCAACTTAGACAGTATATTAAAAAGCAGAGACATTACTTTGCTACCGAGAGTCCACATAGTCAAAGCTATGGTTTTTCTAATAGTCTTGTATGGATGTGAGAGTTGTACCATAAAGAAGGCTGAGTACCAAAGAACTGATGGTTTTGAACTGTGGTGTTGGAGAAGACTCTTGAGAGTCCCTTGGATAGCAAGGAGATCAAACCAGTCCATTATAAAGGAAATCAGTCCTGAGTATTCATTGGAAGGACAGATGCTGAAGCTCCAATACTTTGGTTACCTGATTCGGAGAATTGACT
Organism: Antilocapra americana; assembly: GCA_007570785.1. Taxonomy (NCBI): domain Eukaryota; kingdom Metazoa; phylum Chordata; class Mammalia; order Artiodactyla; family Antilocapridae; genus Antilocapra; species Antilocapra americana. The sequence continues at coordinate 4,822,509 of ML664172.1, read as the reverse complement.
CATTAGAAAACACCCTGATTCTGGGAAAGATTGAAGGCAAAGAGAAGAGGGTGACAGAGGATGAGATGGTTGGATGGCATCACCGACTCAATGGACAAGAGTTTTAGCATCTGGGAGATGGTGAAAGACAGGGAAGCCTGGAGTGCTGCAGTCCATGGGGTTGCAGACTCAGACATGACTGAGAGTCTGAACAACAACAACTAATCCTGCCTTGTGGATAGGAAAGATAGGTTTAATCAGGTGCAGTCCAGAGCCCTAGTTCTCAAACTATGTCCCAAGAAAGTGCTTCAGAATTTCATATTTAATTTTATTTTTATGTAAAAGTATTTCAAACAAAAATTCTACAATAAACATGAGCACTCAGATATGTAGTCTATTTAGTTTTGATAGACTTATTATTACTTTACCCTGTGATGTTCACTGATTTGACCTCATAGTAAATTGTCTCCAGACAGCTTGGTTTAGTGGGAAAGGATCCTTATCACTACCAAGCAGATTATCAATTTTATTTTTCAAAAAGAGAGAAAGAGAGATGATCTGTCTTGGCTATTTCTGTGTCAGGAGTCAAAGTTTTTTTTCCCATATGTTCAGTAAAACAATATCAACCAAAAAAAAAAAAAAAAGGAAGCATTCAAGAGGTATTTATCATATAGCAAGCACTACTATAAACGTGTTGCTCATGCACAAATAACAACTTGTATAAACTTTGCAATAATCCCAAGAGAAAAATTCCATTTTACAGATGAGAAAAACAAGGTATGAGGAGAGTTAGTGGTTTTCCTGAGATGAAATATTTGATAAATAGCAGAAACTATGATGTTCTACTTTGTGCTTTTAACCACAACGTTGCTAATATTTACTTATAATTCTGATTTGTCAAGGCAGACTGCATCGTTCTCACAAATTGACCTTGTAGGGAGTAGATTCTACTGTTTAGGATTGGAAGAGGATGAGGAATTTTCCTGTTTTTCCTGAGTGAAGTGAGAGATAAGAACAGGAATCAGACCTACGACAATGAAAGTGTTGCATCATTCAGTACTGATGGACAAAAACGAGGTTGAAGAAGGAAGCTGAAGTGTGTGCTATAACTTAATACTGTAACCCACTATTGTATTGTTAACACTGAACCCAGGAATCAGATTGACCCACTTATCAGAGAAAGCATGGGGCCAGCCAGGGGCAGGCCTTCCTTTAGGGGCCAAAGTTGTTGGCAAGGCAGAGAGCAGGTAGACTCCAGGGTCTAGACAGGATGAGGCTCCATCACACTTGTCCAGCTCCATCTCCTCTGTCTCCCAACCTCACCCACTGAACCTGTAAGATAGCGGAAGGGATGCTCAGAAGGGAGCCTTAGAGATATCTGTTATAATAAAACAAGTGGAAGGGGAAGGAGAGTCGCCCAAACAATTACAAACCAGAACTCATTAAGTACAATTTGAAGAATAAATCCCCACCTGGATGTATATGCCCACAGTTCTAGGTGACATTTTTGTTTGAAAGAAAAACATGTTTAACACATGTGTAAACCATTCTTCTGAAGAGGTGGAAATAAGTTAAATCCCATTTAAAATGCTCCATTTAGCTTTCCCAAAGATTATTTAGAAATTTTAAAAGAACTTAGTTCTTTCTGGTAAACATAACTACTCTGATTGATTCAATGCATCAACTGTAGAGTTTGACTTCTTACCTGACTGTTTTTCATCCAATCATACTGTCTCTGTTCCAGGTCAAAGCAGTAACAGACACAGATCTATGTTCTTAATAAATACTGGGATGACAGATGGCAGATGAAGAGGATCGCTTAGTGTCAGAACATTTCATAAGTGCAAGACTAGGTTTCCCCATTCTTTGAGAGTGAACAACAGTCAGGGGTTGTGAAACTCAGCCATCTCTGAAAATCACTGGGGCTGCTTTTTAATGAGTAAGGAAATCTAGGGCCCAACCCAGACTCGTCTAATTATCAGAATTATGAATCTATAATTTTAAATACTCCTAAAAATCAAAGGAAAAGAGGTAAATTTGGATACAAAATATAAAGACAAAATTAAATGCTTTTTAAAAAGAAAAAAGTTCTACATATAATTGTCAATGACATGGTTTCAGAATTGGCTTGACATTGAAAGACTACATGATAATAGAATAGCATTCTATTATTAAGGGGAAATAAGCATCCTAAAACATTACTTCCTAAATTTCATAGTTATTCTACTAAATTTCCATTTTTTTATGTGTGACTGTATTTTTTCTTTCCTGTGACAAATCTTCAATACTATGCAAATAAAATGGTCTGGAAAAAATTAAAAGTAAATAAATTTGTAAAAGTTTCTAGATTTAAAAAATCACTAAGATTAAAGTAGCCTAAAGCTGTTCATTAAAACTTTTGTGTTCTAGAGACAACAAAAAGAACAAAGGCAAACAAAATTTAAGTCCCAGGGGCTGTGCCAGAGACAGAATCCTCTGCAGATACTCAGCTGTGAATTTCTACTTCCATCCATCCAAGTTTGAAGTAGTTAGTCTGAAGGACTAGTGCATGTGTGCATGCTAAGTCACTCCAGTTGTGCCTGACTCCTTGTGATGCCATGGACCATAGCTTGCAGGCTCCTCTGTTCATGAGGTTCTCCAGGCAAGAATACTAAAGTGGGTTTTCTGTGCCCTCCTCCAGGGGATCTTCCCAACCCAGGGATTGAACCCTTGTCTTATAGCTCCTGAATTGGCAGGTGTGTTCTTTACCACTAGTGCCAAATGAAAAACCCACTGACGGTAGAGGACCACAGTCAAATGCAAGCCAGAAAATAGCAGCTACAGCTGATTCTCTTGCCAAGCTTCCCCCAGCAAAGTCCTGTTTTTAGAGGCCACTCTCTAAAACTTCCTCTCCAAACTCCAAAACTTCCTCTCCAAAACTCTTAGATACGCTCTTGGATATCCAGTCACATCCTAGGGGGACAGACAGAGATTTCAGTCATTCATGTTAGTGTCCTGAGTGGAGAGTTTCCAGGGTGCAGGACATGAGATGAGCACTGGGGATTCCAAGCTGTAGTCCTGTTTCTTCCAGAACTCAGAATACAATGAATGACTTATCCAACCAGGGAGGAAAAGATATGGACTTGAAAAAAGAATACTTACAAAGCCATCACTAGACATATATGTGACAACTATGCAGTGAATTCTTTGGTTGACATCAAGAAGGAAAGGGATATTTCATTCACCAAAACTTTCTGTAACTATTGCATGTGAATTACGAGTTAGTAGAACATTAGTGCAGGGCCTCTGGTGGCTCAGATGGTAAACGATCTGCCTTCAGTGCAGGAGACCGGGCTTCAATCCCCGGGTCAGGAAGATCCCCTGGAGGAGGGAATGACAACCCACTCCAATATTCTTGCCTGGAGAATCACATGGACAGAGGAAACTGGAGGGCTATAGTCTATGAGGTCACAAAGAGTTGGACCCAACTGAGCTATTAACACTCACTCAGAACATTAGAACACAAAGTAATTATTTGAAGAATAATTACTGCTCTCAAATTATTGTCTTTTGATGAATCAGAAGGTATATGTGCTTGAAGTCATCAGTAAGACAATCATTAGTGTTACAGCAGTGAAGCTCTGACAGGCTTATTAATTAGTTAACCGATCAATCTATTTAATTAGTGTATTAATCTAGTTAACAGACTGACAAAATATATTTTATCAGCATGTGATCTATAGTTTGCATAGTCTCACCATATGCTTTGGACAGGTTGCACAAAATATTTTAAACTAATACATTCATTAGGAAATTGAATCATATCTCCAAGAGGTATGACAAGGCAAGGGATGAATTTCAGATGAACTTGGCAAATTGAGAAGGAAGAAGGATGTTTAGAGAATCACAGGGGAGCAATCCCTTGGTACTGATCTTATTTTCTGTGTCCCAAACATCAGTCTTTCAGTGTGAATGACTTACTTGTATTCTGAGCAAACCAAAAACAAGCTTTTGGGGCTGGATGATTTGTATATTGGGCATGCCAGGTGAGCCCTCTGATGACACGCGGAAAGATAGAAAGAATCCTTAGATTCTGGGGTAAATTATTTTTGGCTCACGTAAATTTAGAGTCAGTAGATCTTGCTGAACTCATACCGAGGTAAACCAGTCAAAATCTTGTGTGTCAGTCGAGTGGGGCTACACCCTGAGTCAGCTAATTATCACAGGTTGTTGCACAAGTCGCTGATCCAGACTAAGTTTGGTAAGGTAGGAGTTACCCACATGTCTTCACCCAACCTGAGAACTAGAATCTATTTATCTCAAAATGAAAATGTTTTTACTGGATTTTTTTTTTCAGATTGCAAAAAAAAAAAAAATAGTGTGACTTATAAAATCCCAAATGATACATAGAACGTACAGAAGAAAAGATCTCCTGAAACAGTGCTTAGAGAAAAGCACAGCAAAACATTTGGTAAACACGTGTCTAGGTCGATACATCTCTAGGCATGTACAACTTGAAGTAAATGGATTCATATAGTTTGTTAACTTACTTTGTTACTTAACAATATTTTGGTCATTTTTCCACATCAATAGGTACACATGTGCATTATAGTTTTTGATAACTTCCTAGTATTCCATTTTTTGGCTATACCAAAATTTTATTACCTGTTCTTCAGTTGTTAACTATGTAGTCACCAATAGTATCAGCTATGTGCTAATAAGCATTCATATATATTTATATATTTCTGAATGTATCTCTTTATCTTCTTAGAAACAATTCTTAACAGTAGACATATATGTTTTTAAGGCTATTGCCAAGTTTCCTTCCTCTAGCAGGTTCATCGAAATTTACTCCTCCACTATCTGTGGTTGAAAAACAGATGAATATGGTATCTAATAGTCAGATACATCCTACTTAACTTGAATCTTATTTTAACAAACTGAGGGTTGTTTAATGCCAGCCTTCATGAAACTAACGAGGTGTTGTGTTGAGAGTAACTGAATCTGAACCCTGGAGAGAGATGTATATACCTTCCACTATCTTTAAGGAACCTAGCAGGCCAAGGGTGGGTAGCTGTATTCCCTGGGTTGTACAATATATCTTGTAGCTTATTTTATGCATAATAGCTTGTACCTCAATCTTATTACAGAAGTAATAAAATCATTCCAGAATTAGGCAGCATTGATAGTTATACAACATTTTGAACATATTAAAATCACTGAATTGGACACTTTTAAGGGGTGAATTTATTACATGTGAATCATATTTCAATAAGAAAAAAAAATCTTAAAAAAACTTCGGAGAAGTAGCTGATATTTTTTTCCTAGGAAAATCTCTTTGACCACTTGTATTCACTCCTGTTTTGGAGAAGGGAGTAGCAACCCACTCAAGTATCTTTGCCTGGAGAATTCCAGGAACAGAGGAGCCTGGCGGGCTATAGTCTATGGGGTCACAAAGAATCGGACACGACTGAACAGCTAACACACACAGACATTTAACTCTTTTTAATTTTTATATTTCAGCTGAAGTATAGCTGGTGCACAACATTACATGTTACATCCCTGGGTCAGGAAGGTGCCCTAGAGTACGAAATGACACCACTCCAGTGTTTTTGTTCAGAAAGTTCCATGGGCAGAGGAGCCTGGTGGGCTACAGTTCATGGGACTGCAAAGAATTAGACACGAGTAACTGAGTACATATTATATAAGTTGCAGGTGTAAAATATAGTGATTCACCATTTGCAAAGGTCATATTTCACTTATAGTTATTAATAAACCATTGGCTGTTTTCCCTGTATTGTATAATACATCCTTGTAGCTCATTTTCTACATAATCTTTGCTCCCTCTTAATTCCCTCCCCCGTTTGTCCCTTCCCGCATCCCTGTCCCCCCTGGCAACCCTTCTTTTCCTTCTGTCCTTTCTGCTGGAGAAAGGAATGAGGGGCAGGAGGCTCCCAGCTGCCTCCCAGATGGTCAGGGGCAGTTTGCTAAGTCACGGGGCAGAATTGCAAAGCCTCCTCTCTACCCCTGGTCTGAAGTTTAACCCCTGCGATCCCGCCCAGTTGGACACCTCTATGGCACACTGCACATTTTATCAGTTTGACTTCCAGGAAGCTCAACTGCATTATTCCCTTGCTCAGGACTGTCGATTTCGCGCTGTCCTAAACGGCAGGATGGCCAAGAGGACAGCCGTGACCCTGGCTGGGACCTACTTCCTCCCGTAAGCCGCAGAGCACCAGAGCCACGAGTGAACAGTCACTGGAGGAGTCCTGGAGGCCTGGCTTCTAAATCACGAGGCAAAAAACAATCCCTATTGGCGGCTGGAGACACAGCCCCTCCTGGGACCAATTATTCCGTTCTGTGCTGTCCATCCTGCAGTGGACCCCCACCAGCGCCCCCGGGAGCCGCTCCGCTGGGTTTCCTTTCGGAGGCCAGGCTCCTGCTCCCGACCCAAGTTGGTCTTCATGTCAAAACTGCCGCTAATGACACAATTAAGTAGCTGGGGACTGCAGAGAAGCTCTTAATTAGGTAAACACGGCTCTCTGAGAAATGATCGCCTGGCTTTAGGCTAGCCGTTGCTGTCAGGTTGCTGGAATATGCATGCTCTGTGGATAAATGAAGCAGCATTTTAAAGACCCAATCTCTCCCTGACTATTTCTTCTTATTTAGCAGTGGAGGATCCTTAGCATTTTATTAGGCATAGTATGGATTGCTCCCTTTTAGGTTTGCAGAAAGGAAAAGAATTGCAAGGGGAGGGAAAATTCACTTAACCTTCTTCCAGGGACCAAACAATTTGTGCCTAACCATCTTTCCAATGGGCCCCAACCTTTTTGGCCTCAGGGACCAGGCAAATTTTCCATGAGCTGAAAGGGGGGCATGATTCAAGCCCATTACATTTATTGTGCACTTTATTTCTATTGTTATTACATTAGCTCCACCTCCGATCATCAGGCAATAGATCTAGATTAATTTCTTGTTCACAACTGCCCTGTTCCCCTTGCCCCCACTATGAATCATAGGCTTGAATATTTTTTCCTAATCATTCTTTTTATGTTGTTTTTATGTGTGTGTGCTCAGTTCTCAGTTGTGTCCTACTGCTTGCAGCCCCAAGGACTGTGGCCCGCCAGGCTCCTCTGTCTATGGAAATTTCTAGGCAAGAATACTAAAGTGGATTGCCATGCCCTCCTCCAGGGGATCTTCCTGACCCAGGGATCAAACACGTGTCTCCCGCGTTTCCTGCACTGGCAGGAGGATTCTTTACCACTGATCCACCTGGGAAGTCCTTTAGGTTGTTTTTAACATCAGATTATATCTAAGGGCTGTTGAAGATGAATAATAATTTCACCATCTCTTGACTATTTTTCTGAGGTCTGTTTTAACCAAAAAGCTGGAAGGGCCACAACGCTTCCACACACCTGAGCATAATTTTGCAAACTAGTTCTCACACGCCCTTTCTCTCACAGCATTTGGATTTAAGTGTTGTTTTATATATTTTTAACTTGGAAACCACTTGTCTCACCCTAAGAATCATAGTCAATGCTTTTGAAGGGCTCCACGACTCTCATGTTTTCTGTCCTTAATAAACAAAAATTTATCAATTGCTTGATAAAGTTATAAATTTCAGTTAATTTGCTTTCTGTGTTACAGCATGATAAACTAAAGCTGTTGTCTTTCAATTGTTTATTGACTCAGTTATTTATTATTGCCAAATATTTTTTGTTATGTAGTAATATTTCTAGAAACAATACACATGTCCATTTTTATCATTTTTGCCATCTTGATTCATTCATTCACTCAGTCATGTGACACCATGGATTTTAGCCCACCAGGCTCCTTTGCCCATGGGCTTTGCCAAGCAAGAATACTGGAGTGGGCTGCCATTCCCTTTTCCAGGGGATCTTCCCAACCCAGGAATTGAACCCGGGTCTCCTGCATTGCAGGCAGGTTCCTTACTGTCTGAGCCACCAGGGAAGCTCAGATTGGGTACATTAATTATAAAATGGACGCTTTTTCAATATTCCTTTGTTTATTTGGCTGCATCTGGCATAGTTGTGGCATGTATGATCGCCTTTGCATTAGGCAAGGTCTTGCATTGGAGGGTATGGACTCTCCAGCTGTGGCAAGAGGGCTTCAGAGCACATGGCCTTCAGTCATCGTGGTGCTCTGGTTTCATTGCTCTTTGCCATGTAGAACCTTATCTCTCCAACCAGGGATCAAATCCACACCCCCTGCCTTGCAAGACGGATTCTTAACACTGGATCACCAGGGAAGTCCCTAAATGAAAGTTTAGCTGGTCATATGGAATGTGTGGAAAAGTCAGCACAATTCAATGGCATGTGGATAGAAAATGATGTGGTGAAGACTATATTCAGTGGTGAAGATATCAGAGTGCCCATTTCATCATGGTTCACAGTGTTTCACTCTCAGTTGCCCATAGTGATTTTATTCTTAGTGTTGGTTCTTTGTACTTTTACTGACCTGATTATATATCTAGAAAGTTAAGATCATTGTTGGATAAGGGGAGAGCAACCTGCCTTTCCTTTGCTTCCCACTGGTCTGTGAACCTCACTCCGTGTGTGCTAAGTTGCTTCAGTTGTGTCTGACTCTAGCCTGGACTGTGGAGTCCAGGAATCTACAGATGCCATGAGCCTGCCAGGCTCCTCTGTCCATAGGATTCTCCAGGCAAGAATATTAGAGTGGGTTGCCTTTTTCTTCTGCAGCTCTTCTGAACCCAGGAATTGAACCTAAGTTTCCTGAACTGCAGGTGGATTCTCTGCCATCTGAACCACCAGGGAAACCCCGAACCTCACTCCACTTTCCCTCTAACATCCCTGCCATTTGGCCAGCTCTACAGATCCTCTTCCCCACTGTCCCCACCTTCCACAGCCACCTTATTAGTGGCTGAAATGCAATTCCTGTAACCCAGATGACTCCACTGATATCCAACTTTATTCACAGTCACCAACCAGTTCAGCCACCACCTCTGACATTCATGCTGTTTGTCCCAAATGGGGCCTCCAATATCTTCCCCATTTCTGCTTCACTTCATTTTTCCCACTCATGGCTCCTAAGCCCGTTCCAGCTGACGTTCTGTGGTCAGACACTTCAACTTTGCTCTCACGCTCAACCCAGAACCTCAAGGCTCCTTTGACCTACTCTTGAGCCTTCCCAGCCAACCACAACCCAGCTCACTTCCAAAGTCCCTTTTCAGTTCTTGATTTTAGACTTCAGTGAAGACTGTCACAGGCATTTGGAGACCTCACCCTTGCATTGTGCAATCTGGGTTCCAATCCATAAAACTTTCATTTCTTTAGGCTACAGAGCTTCTGTGTATTTCCAAGAAGTTACAGATTGCCTTTTCTCTTTTGAAATCTAATTTTAATATTACTTCTTGCCTTCTACTCATTTAGCAAAGGTTTTTGCTAAGGAGAGGGTTTTCTGACCCTCTCCTACATGTTCGGAAAGAGTATGCAGATGCTGAAGATCCTGCCGATGCTGAAGACACTGCACTTCCCTTCAAAGAATGCAGTGATGTTGGTAGGAAGCTTGTGGAGAGGATCCATAGGCACATAGACTTTTCTGAGATAGTGACAGGAGAGGGCATAAAGAAAGGGAAACAATGTGGAACTTGGGACCAAGACCCTTTCTTTCTTTGATGAAATCGGTAGTATCCACTGTGAGCTTCCTTAGCTAATTTCCTCTGAATGTCAAATAATTTCTCTCTCTCTGATTCCATCTTTAACTCCATTTCAGCCTCAGAGGAAATACTGCTCATTCTTCATGATGTCAACCTTACTCTCTGCCCCTTTCATTCCACCCTTTCCACCCTACTAAGGTGACATGCCATGTAAATCATCACTCTTAACAGAATAGTAAATCTCGCTTTTCCCACTGGCTTCTTTACTTTTGCCCTCAAAACTGAACAGGCAACCTTGGTTATGATTAAAAACCCTGCTGCTCACCTATACAGCAGGTTGCTTTCCCTACTAGGTATCTAGAAAGAATCTGTCTCCAGCTCCTTGCCCCATCTACCTCTTTTACCTAGACTTTTGGAAGAACATTAATTATTTCATATATACAAAAAGGGATTAAAAAAGAGTATAATGAAATATATATTATTGACTAGTCAATAAAACTGATAATAGCAGTACAATACTGACTCTTGTGCATGCTATCCAATAAAGTATAGAAATTAAACATCACTCAAATCCCTTGATATCATTCTCCTCCTAGCCTCATGGAAAGAACCATGCTCTGGATTTAACTTTTCTCATTCCCATGCATATATTTATAGCTTTACTACAAACTTTTCTAAAACACAACAAAGTATGAACATGCAGATAAACTCCAAACAATTGGCACTGCACCTGTGTACCATTCTTTACATTTTTTTTCTTATCTAAAACTCTGTTTTAGATGTGTTTGGAGATATACCCGTGTTGATACATATATTTTGCTCCTGAACTATATTACATTGTTTTTGTGTATCTGTCCTCTAATATTTCCTTGCTCCTTGGAAGAAAAGCTATGACAAACCTAGACAGCATATTAAAAAGCAGAGATATTACTTTGCAACAAAGATCCATCTAGTCAAAGCTATGGTTTTTCCAGTAGTCATGTATGGATGTGAAAGTTGGACCATAAAGAAGGGTGAGCATCGAAGAACTAATGCTTTTGAACTGTGGTGTTGGAGAAGACTCTTGAGAGTCCCTTGGACCACATGGAGATCCAACCAGTCCATCATAAAGGAAACCAGTCCTGAATATTCATTGGAAGGAGTGATGCTGAAGCTGAAGCTCCAATCCTTTGGCCACCTGATGCAAAGAGTTGATTCATTAGAAAAGATCCTGATGCTGGGAAAGATTGAAAGTAGTAGGAGAAGTGGACTATAGAGGACAAGATGGTTGGAAGGCATCACTGACTCAATGGAAATGAGTTTGAACAAGTTCCAGGAGATGATGAAGGGCAGATGAGCCTGGTGTGCAGTCAGTGGGGTTGCAAAGAGTTGGACATGACTGAATGATTGAAAAACAGTAACCTCTAACACAAAAACTGATACACATAACATGGGTTCCATTTATAGTCCAGTCTCCTGGTGTTAAAAATTTCAGTGCTGTTTATACCTTTACAGTTTTTGATCAAGGATATTCCTGTTTGTGTCTCCTCATACACACACGCAAGAATTCCTCTAGAGTAGAAACTTGGAGTGAAATTTCTGGGTTGTTTGAATGAACAAATGGAAATAACATTATCATTGCCATCTTCATTACACATCACCTTGGAAACATAGAGCCCATTTTATGCTTGTAAAAAAAAATGAGGTGAAAAGAAGTAACATGTTATGATGGCATAATTACGGCATGACACAAAACACAAATCTTGATCTCAAACCTCTGTGCAAGAATCGCTGTAGATGATCATCATAGGCAGGCTGAAAGATCCTTAAGCCCAAAAGTTCGTCTTCAGAATTCCGGTTTCCAGCAAAGTTATTTTACATTTGAAAACATTGCTTGGGCATTACATTTTAAAATGTCTTTTCTCATTTCTCTGTCTTTTTAATTTGAAAAACCAGAGCAGTCTTTTGTTGTTGATCTAACCAAGACAAGCTTGGCCAAATAATTCCAGGAGGCATCTGTGACTCTTACGACTGAGGTCCAAGTTGGTCTAAATTAACCTGCTATGGCAGCTTGCAAATTCCTTTCCTACCCTGAGCAGTTTTTTCCTCTGCTCAAGGATGGTAACTAACAACTGTGCAATGGTTCTGAAACCAAAGCCACAATTGCAGGGCTTAAATTTAGGCCACTGCCTTGTGTTGCCAATTTAGAGAAGATGTGGTTAAACCAACAGTCACTTAGGCTGCTGACATTTCTGCTGTTTTGAATTAAAAATAAAAGTCACTTTTTCTTCTCTAACAAAATTAATTTGCCCTTAACATAGGAATTAAATGACACATTCATCAAGATATTTCTCATCCACAAAATAAATCGAACGTCTCAACCCAGAAGCCTCATGGGATAGTAATTTGCCAATATTTAGTACTTATTCCATTTCAGTGTTTCCAGTAAATAGAAAGAAACCTTTTCTAAGTTTTCAATTTGCTTTTTGTGACGTCATTGTATATCCAGCATTAATAGATGACAGTTTCTGCATTAACTGGTGACACTCTTATCACAGAAGGAAGGCCAAAACACGTTGCGATAATTGGGTAGGTGGCAGAGTTCCTATGGAAAATGAGCAGCATAGATTCGCTTCTTTCTTGCCTATGAATATATATTAAACCAATGAGCATATGAAGACATGAGCAGAAGTGTTGGTACATCCATAGACAAAGGTATTTCATTTTCCTGTCCACAGCCGAGTAGGCAGATGTGTTGTTCCCACCACAGTACAGAAATATTTAAGATGGACCTCTTCCTCTGAATAATTCCTGATGAATTTTCAAAAGATTCCAATCTGTGTTTGCAGACACAGGATCTCTTACACAACTTAAGCCATATGGGGAGTTTAATGCACAATGGATTAGAGATAAAGAGACAAGAAATGCATTAGATGGTTGGTGATGAACAATAAGAGCAATTGACTTGCAACATGAAAAAAGGATGTATTTTTAGAAGAAATAGAGCTAAGCAAATGGGAAAATATTTTTAATACAGATCTGTAGAGGTCACATCAAATTTGAATGGCCTCTTGATTCTGATTTGATTATGTGTAGTCCCTCATGTCGATGGGAGTAATTGTGAAACTGAAGCAAACTGATTTGTCATTGTTGGATTCTGGCCAAAATTACCATTCCTTCTTATTGTGACCTGAAAATCGTGCATTGATTTTAAGTCCTCTTGAGCCTCTCTTTCTTTCCATTATGGCAGATGACCCAAATAGTTACAACTTTTGAATAATTAAGTACAGATATTGCAAAACCTATTGAAGACCTTAATTACCAATGAAAAACAGTTAAATTGGTTGGGCCTACGAGTGACAGGGTAAATGCACACATCACTCAGTTTTCTGTTTACTCATTTTATTAATTTTATACAAAGTAGGTGACATAGAAAAATACTTATTCATACTCTCAATAGGGAATTTTCCTTAGATGCTTAGGACAATAGGAGTGTATTTTTTAAATACCTGGAATTGAATGACTAAAAATAAGAGAGATGAATTTAACAAAAAGACAAATCTGGGTAAGTAATATTTCAGTTTTAGTAGTCTACAGAAGCCTTGAAAAATTAAATTAAAAGGACACAAACTAGTTAAGGGAGGTTCTGATTAAATTATTGAGAAAGACTTAGTTCCCTTTGATGAGAAACATCATTATTTTTTAAGAGCTGACTGTCTGTAGAAGGATTAACACGTTTAAACAAAAGAGTATAAATGGGACATTCTCTATCACTGAGCCACCCTGGGCAGCAATACTGTGCAAACCCATGTCCTAAATAGACCTACCTTGGTAAGAAATGTATTTGGTTGGGAGAGTAACTGATGACTCGGTGTTCATGATTCAGTTCACATCATCCCCTTCATTGTTACTAAAGAAAGGTCTTAAAGCAATGGCCCTTTGAAGTGGTCTTTTCTCCAGACTTAAAACTATTGACTTGACCTAGTTAAGCTGTTCAAGAGAATGCCTCAGAAACCCTACATACATAAGGAGCCCTGACACCAGTGTCTTGACCACTTCCTAACTTGAAAAATTACATTCTGATTATCAGCGCTCTCTCTTCTTGTAGGCTCTATTTTTAAAAGATTAATGGCTCTGGTTGGAATCTAATTTCCTTTTAGAATTAATGTTGCAAAATTAATGGGCTGGCTGGTCACATTTCAAGGGGTACATAAATGGCTATGCTTGTTACAGTTGGGGTCACTTTTATGACTTCTCAGTGACTCACAAGCCGTGCACAAGGGATGAGACTTGTGAGCTGAGACACCACCAACAGTAGTGAGGATGCCCAGCAGGGGATGCTGGGGAGCATCCTCATCGTCTTTCTTCCAATCAATCCAATGGTCTGATTTTTCCAGGAATCACTAGTGTTGAAGTTGCTATGGGAAATAAGCACCCAAGGCTCCGTGAACCTTTCCCTTTCACATTTATACACTCAACCCACTGCAAGTCGCATTAGGGTAGGGGCTGTGTTTCCCAAATCTAGCTCAATGCTTAGCACGTGGTGTGTGTTCACTGCACATCTATGGAAGAAAGGAAGGAGGTCCTTCTGACTTTCATTCTGACTTTCATTTCCCTTCTACCAGTGCAGTCCTGGGGATGGTCTTGAATTAAGCATGTATGCTAGGAGTGGAATAACCCACCAGCAAAGATCAGTGAGCTATTCTTTGTGCATGCTCATGCTGGCTGGCACACAAACCAGTGTCCACACTCACACCTTCATAAGCATGGTTATCCAGAAGCATTTTTCTATAAACAGGACACACGCTGACTTCCTACACATGTAAGGACCATCCTCATCTGAAACATCTGTATGCTCGGCTACTCAGTCATGTCTGACTCTTTGCAGCCCCATGGGGTGTAGCCTATCAGGCTCCTCTGTCCATGGAATTTCTCAGGCAAGAATACTGGAGTGGGTAGCCATTCCCTTCTCCAAGGGATCTTCCAGACCTGGGGATCAAACCCCGGTCTCCTGCATTGCAGGCAGATTCTTCACCATCTGAGCCACTAGGGACTCTCTATCCTGACGTATTTCTCATGACCCTTGCACTTTCCCATGACCTCTGACTTACCTCATGACATGGTCAAGGACCCTTGAAGGTGTAGTGTCTTTGAAACTCTCTTTTATTTGGCAAAATTGTTTTCAGTGATAATCATATAATAATCTATAATAACCGTGATTTTCTTAATTCATCTTTAGTTTTAAACCAAATAATATCAAATAATATTTGAAGTAAATTAATTTGGGTTTTAAATAATACTATTCAAATTCTATAAAATAGTACATGCAGGAATTAAACTTCGCACTTACTGAGTAAAATCATTATGCTTTGAAATTTATACACTGCTTCATTATCTTAGGTTTTAAACGTAAATTAAAATAATAAATGGACACACAGAACAAAATAACTGTAGTAACTCAAGTTTTGTTCCTTCTGCTTTACAATCAGAGTGTTACCATCACTCATTTTGAATCTGCTCCTTAGAGGTAAGAATATTATAAGGTTTGGAGAGGAAAACCAAGCCCAACCAGAGACAAACTTACTCTCAAAACAAATGCAAATATCTTAGCCCTCAGGCTAGACTATATAGCCTAGAAGTTGTAGAATTAACTTCCCTGTAGAATACAATATTTATTTTTGTTGTTGCTGTTCAGTCGCTAAGCCTTGTCCAGCTTTTTGTGACCCCCTTGACTGCAGCATGCCAGGCTTCCCTGTCTTTCACTATTTCCTGGGGTTTGCTCAGATTCATGTCCCCTGGGTCAGTGATGCCATTCAACCATCTCAATCTCTGCTGCAGTCTTCTCCTTTCACCATCAATCTGTCCCAGCATCAGGGTCTTTTCCAGTGAGTCAGCTCTTTGCATAAGGTGGTCAAAGTATTGGAGTTTCAGCCTCAGCATCAGCCCTTCCAATGAACATTCAGAGTTGATTTCCTTCAGGACTGACTGGTTTGATCTCCTACTGTCCAAAGGACTCTCGGAAATCTTCTCCAGCACAATTCAAAAGCATTTTTTTTTCTTTACTTTATTGTGTTGGTTTTGCCATACAGTAACATGAAACCGCCATGGGTCTACACATGCTCCCCCTCCAGAACCCCCCTCCCTCCCCCCTCCCGACTCCCTCCCCCTGGGACATCCCGGTGCACCAGCCCTGAGCATCAACCCTGGGCTGGCAATTGATTTCACATATGGTAATTAACATGTTTCAATGTCTTTCTCCCATATCATCCCACCCTTGCCCTCTTCCACAAAATCCACGTGTCCGTTCTATACATCTGTGTTCCTTTTGCTGTCTCGCATGCAGGGTTCTCATTACCATCTTTCTAAATCCCATATATATGCATTGATTCTTTTGCATTCACCCTTCTTTACGGTCCAAATCTTACTCCTGTAGGTTTGTCATAGCTTTCGTTCCAAAGAGCAAGCGTCTTTTAATTTCCTGGCTGCAGTTACTGTCTGCAGTGACTTTGGACTGTGGAAGATAAAATCTGTCACTGCTTCCACTTTTTCCCCCTTTATTTGCCATGAAGTGATGGGACCATATGAAATAATCTTACTTTTTGAGTGCTGAGTTTTAAGCCTTCTTTTTTACTCTCCTCTTTCACCCTTCTCACTTTCTGCCATTAGAGTGGTATCATCTGCATATCTGAGCTTGTTGATATTTCTCCCTGAAATTTTGATTCCAGCTGGTGAGTCATCCAGACCAAAATAATGTACTCTGTGTATAAGCTAAATAAGCAGGGTAACAATATATAGCCTTGTCGTACTCCTTTCCCAGTTTTGAGCCAGTCCATTGTTTCATGTCTGGTTCTAACTGTTGCTTCTTGACCCACATACATGTTCCTTAGGAGATGGGTAAGTGGCTTGGTATTCCCATCTCTTTAAGAATTTTCTACAGTTTGTTTTGATCCATATTGTCAAAGGTTTTGGTGTAGTCAGTGAAGCAGAACTAGATGTTTTTTCCTGGAATTCTCTTGCTTTCTCTATGATTCAGCTAATGTTGGCAATTTGATCTCTGGTTCCTTTGCCTTTTTTAAACCCAGTTTGTACATCTGGAAGTTCTCGGTTCATGTATTACTGAAGCCTAGCTTGAAGGACAAGTAATAAAAATGTGTTAAGTGAAGTTGACATGTATATCATCAAAACTCAATAGTAACTGCAACTGCTGTTTATAACTTAAACCAGGGGTTGGCAAACTTTTTCTGTAAGGGCCAGTTAGCAAATATTTTATTCTTTGCCGCCATGTGGTCTCCGTCACATCTACATAATTCTGCCTTTATAGCATGAAAGAAAGGGGCCATAGATAATACGTAAATGAATGAGCATGGCTGAGTTCCAATAAACCTTTATTTACAAAACCAGGCAGCCAACTGGATTTAGCCCACAGGCTATAATTTGCCAAACCCTGACTTAAACCAACAAAAGACTTTCTTGGAAGGTAGAGTATTTTATCATTGACTTTGTTTAGAATGGCTCTTAGTCAGTTTTATTATTTTTTTTAATTCACAATGGAAAATGCACCCCCTTATTGCCAAATCTGGGTTGCACCCCACTGCCCGCCCTTGGGACATTATTGTTTACTTCTAACTTTAAGGAAAAATCAATGTCCGGTCCTTCTTGCTGGTCCTGGAATCTACCACAGGACCTTGTATTGATATTATTTGCTTAATAATTGTTTCTGAAATACAGTTGACCCTTGAACAGTAAGGGGATTAATCTACATATAACTTAGAATTGGCACTCTTTATCCATGATTCCTCCATATCCTTGAATTAAACCATCCATGGGCTGTGTAGTACTGTAATATTTACTACTGAAAAATATCCATGTGTGGTGGACCCAACACAGTTCAAACTTACATTGTTTAAGGTCAATTGTAGATTGATCTTAACTATACCTTAGATTTAAACCTAGACTTACATGCTGATTACTCTCATATGAATTATTTACTGTGTTCCTAGCAAGCTTTTTTAAAAAATAAAATATCATATATGCACCAAGTATATTTATCATTTTCTAACTACCATTAAACAAGCTTCTCCAAGCATTCCTCAAACAACAGGTCCATAAACACTTACAACTATTTATTTATATACTTAGGAATAGTTTGTTTTAATGAATGGATTTAAAATGTCATTTTTTTTCATCTGCTGCTTCTACTTCATCTTTTGCCGAGTCATCATCTCCCAATCCATTCCTTTCCTGTTTTATTTGCAAACTTAAGGGTTTGAGAATTTCTGCTGCTGCTGCTGCTGCAAGTGTTTCATGCCCAACCAGAATTCTTCGTTGTTTTGTCTTTACCTTTCCCACAGCCTGGCTCTCTGAGGCCAGAGCTTGCCCATCCTTCTGTTTTGTAATCTTTGCCAACTGTTTCAAAGCCTCTGCCATGGCAGGCTAAGAGAACATGTATCGCTGTATCACCTTTTCTCCACCCCCCAGGTCCCATACACAAGCAGGTGCTGCCTCTCCCACAGTCACCTGCTGACTTTTGCGATCAGCTTGTTTTGTAAAGTTTCCAGGGTGATATCTCTCCTTGGTATGAAACCTCTGATTTTCTGAAGACAACGGCTTTCATTTGCCTGATTGTGCTTCCCCTCTTCCACTAGCTTCTTGTGCAGTGGGAACGATGATGTCCTTTGGCTTTATTTATTTATTTTTGTCACAAGGGGTAGTCTGTAGGATCTTAGAGATCCTAGTTTCCCAACTAGGGGCTGAACCTGTGCTTTTGGCAGTGAGTCCTAATCAATAGACTACCAGGGAAGTCCCTCCCTTGGCTTCTGTTTTCCTGACTCCTAGTAGCGTGTGGGTTAGAAGCAGATGCCAGCATCTCCTTATGAGCTGGATCCTCTTGAGAAAACATTCCTTGTAAGCCTCACTTTATCTTCTCTTTAGAGTGAAGACAGTATCACCATTTCATAGAACTGATGTGGAGGTTTCATAAACTAACAGATGCACAGCAGCTAAACTAGACTCAGGCTCCAACAGGAGCTCAGCATGTGGTACTGAATATTATTTTAGGGCCACCATGTCTGGTTGTACAGTTAGTGTACTGCAAAAAAAAAAAATGCACAATCAGCTTGGAGGGGAGCAAGCAGGAGCTGAAAGGGTTTGCTGCCACTTGTCTTCTGAGAGTACCCTCTCCGTTTGAATGTGACTTCCTAAATGTCTGTCTTTGTTTCCACTCATCAGCAACCAAGGTGATCAGTCAGTTCAGTTCAGTCACTTAGTCGTGTCCAACTCTTTGCAACCCCATGGACTGCAGGACACCAGACCTCCCTGTCACCAACTCCTGGAGCTTGCTCAAACTCATGTCCATCAAGTCAGTGATGCCATCCAACCATCTCATCCTCTGTCATCCCCTTCTCCTCCCACCCTTAATCTTTCCCAGCATCAGGGTCTTTTCAAATGAGTCAGCTCTTCGCATCAGGTGACCAAAGTATGGGAGCTTCAACTTCAGCATCAATCCTTCCAATGAATATTCACGACTGATCTCTTTTAGGAAGGGCTGGTTGGATCTCCTTGCAGTCCAAGGGGCTCTCAAGAGTCTTCTCCAACACCGCAGTTCAAAAGCATCAATTCTTCGGTGCTCAGCTTTCTTTATAGTCCAACTCTCACATCCATACATGACTACTGGAAAAACCACAACCTTGACTAGACGGACCTTTGTTGGCAAAGTAATGTCTCTGCTTTTTAATATGCTGTCTAGAGTTGGTCACAGATTTTCTTCCAAGGAGCAAGTGTCTTTTAATTTCATGGCTACAGTCACCATCCACAGTGATTTTGGAGCCCAAGAAAATAGTCTGCCACTATTTCCACCATTTCCCCATTTAAAGGAAGGTGATGAGGTGTTCATTATACCTTGTGGGCCTTTCACCTCTGACAGCGCTCACAGGCTGCTCTTCCTTCCACTCTCCCTAGGCTTCTTTTGGAAGGATTTGCCTTCTCCAGGGGGCACACAAGCCCTACACTAGGGCCCTGCATGGCAGTTCACCCCTCAGTCTCTGCTGGGCAGAGAGGGGCTCTTACTGTTCAGTACAAGCAGGGTAGAACTATTGACTGCCAGCTCTGTGCAGGGGAGGGGACCCTGATGCCTTTCCAGGACTCACTGTTGAGTAGAGGAGTGAAATGTGTAAAGGAAAAACAGAGACCATGAAAAGGGGAGGGTTGTGGAGGCTCGTGGAGGGGTGGGGCTGCGGTGTGACTCCCAGGATTCTCAAAGCATCAGAATTTCCCAGTCTAGGGCTGGACAAACCAAGTCAGGGGAAGCCATAACTGCTGAATCTTAAAAAGATGAAGACTTGTCCAGGTGTAGTCAAGTGGACAAAGGCTTTCTAGGATGAAGGAGTTCAGGACAGAAATTAAATTTTGTATTAGCAGGGCTGTGCACCTTGTCGAAAAACAGGCCTCTTGAAGTGGTTTCACGAGAACTTTTGAACCTTCACATGTTCACTTTCTCAAGCTTCCTTGTCATTGGTGCCCCCGGGAAGTTGGCAGGAGGGTGCTTTCTGGCCTCCGAGAGGTGAGGGCAGGGGGCCCTGAGACCTGCCCCACTTGGCTGAGGATAAATTAGTTCCCGGACACTTCTCAGGCCTTGCATGACCCCAGGCCTGGCCTTCCCTCCAGCTCAGCCTGGCTGTAACCAGATCCCCGTGGCCGCTTGCAGAGGAGCCAAAACCCTATTCCCAGAAGAAGCGATGCCAATACCCATGGGGCAGCCTCTCTCTCTTCCCCACCTTTGACCCAGTTCACCCAGGAAAACAGCACGACTGAGATCAAGCTGCCATGGGCTTTCTTCAAGAGCTGGGGTGGGGCAACTATTATGTTGACACTTAAAGATTGTTTTCTTCCCTGAAAAGGAAGCCCAGCAGTTGTGTCCCTGAGACCTTCCATCACTGTATCACCAGCCAGGTACAGAAAATCACACCACCTGATTCTGGTGGGTGCTCTTTCCCCTAATTAAAGTCACTTCTTGCTCCTCTGGGACTGCAGGAAAAAGAAAGGGGTGGGGAGCTCCAGACTTCTGTTTGTGCCCATGGTCAGTCATGTCTAACTCTTTACGGCCCCATGAACTATAGCCCACCAGGCTTCTCTCTATAGGGAATTCTCCAGGCAAGAATACTGGAGTGGGTTGCCATTTCCTACTCCAGGAGATCTTCCCAACCCAGGGATCAAACCCACATCTCTTGCATCTCCTGCATTGGCAGATGGATTCTTTACCACTGTGCCACCTGAGAAGTCCCTGTCTGGGAGAAATCAAATCTCTTGGTCCCCCATTCAGATCCTTTCATGGTTTCCTGTAGACTTTCTGACATAGACCACTCACCATGGTGGGAGTCCTAGAGTGGGGGGAAGAACATGATCTCCTTGTCTAGAGCCCCAAGACGGGTGGGTCTCTACTCTGCTCTCACCAGCTATGTAAACATGGGTGAGTTTGTAAGTTTTTCTGATTGTCATTGTCCTCTTTGTAAGAAAAGATCAAGTCATTTCCTACCTTTCCATGGTGAGTAGCCCATGAGATTGCACATGCATGATATTTAGCATTCTACCTAGAATACAAGCTCCCCAGACAAGTTGTTTATTTCTTCCTTAAAATTTTCATTGACATTTGATGTTTTGGAAGTAATACTTGGTCCAAGGGAAAAAAAAACATAAAAATACTGGACTGTGTACAAAAAGAAAAGAAGGAAGGGAAGGTGGGAGGGAGGAAGGAAGGAAAAGAGAAAAGGAAGAGGAAAAGAAAGTCTCTCCTCATTCTCTCTCCCAATACATGAAAATCATTCAAACCTGGTATATCTCTTTCTAGCCCATTATTTATGGACATATAACCTTAAATGGGGAAACAGTGGAAAAAGTGTCAGACTTTATTTTGGGGGGCTCCAAAATGACTGCAGATGGTGACTGCAGCCATGAAATCAAAAGATGTCTGCTCCTTGGAAGAAAACCTGTGACCAACCTAGACAGCATATTGAAAAACAAAGACATTAATTTGCCAACAAAGGTCCATCTAGTCAAAGCTTTGGTTTTTCCAGTAGTCATGTATAGATGTGAGAGTTGGACTGCACAGAAAGCTGAGTGCAGAATTGATGCTTTTGAACTGTGGTTTTGGAGAAGACACTTAAGAGTTCATTGAACTGCAAGGGGATCCAACCGATCCATCCTAGAGGAGATCAGTCCTGAATATTCATTGGAAGGACTGATGCTGAAGCTGAAGCTCCCATACTTTGGTCACCTGATGCAAAGAGCTGATTCATCTGAAGAGACCCCGATGCTGGGAATGATTGAAGGCAGGAGGAGAAGGGGATGACAGAGGATGAGATGGTTGGATGGCATCGCTGACTTGATGGACATGAGTTTGAGTCCACTCCAGGAGTTGGTGATGGACAGGGAGGCCTGGTGTGCTGCAGTCCATGGGGTTGAAAAGAGTTGGACATGACTGAGTGACTAAACTGAACTAAACTGAACCTTAAATATATTTTATGTATATATACCCTTTTATTTTTATTTTTTATTTGGTATCCTAACATGGATACCTGGAGAAGGCAATGACAACCCACTCCAGTATTCTTGCCTGGAAAATCCCATGGACAGAGGAGCCTGGTGGGCTGCAGTCCATGGGGTTGCTAAGAGTCAGAACTGACTGAAGCGACTTAGTAGCAGCAGCAGCAGCAACATGGGTACCAAGGGGGAAGGTGGGTGGATGAATTGGGAGATTGGGATTGATACTACATTGCTCAGTTGTGTCTGACTCTTTGTGACCCCCATGGACTGTAGCCCACCAGGCTCCTCCGTCCATGGGATTTTCCAGGCAAGAATACTGGAGTGGGTTGTCATTTCCTCCTTCAGTGGATCATCCCAATAAAGGGATCAAACCCACATCTTCTGTTTTCCTGCATTGTAGGTGGATTCTTTTGCTGAGCCACTGGGGAAGCTCATGAACTTATAATCTTAAACACATATTTTGTATATATATGTGTATATATATATCCTTTTACTTTTTGCAAAAAACCATAGAAACCCAATATACAGACTATACAGTAATTTGCTTTTTCTGCTTTATGGGTAGTAGAGATAGCTTCCCAGCAGTACATAGAAGTCTATCTCTTTTTCTCTATTAACTGAATAATATGCTACTACATAACTAGACCACCACTTAACTGACCCATTGCCCATTGACTGACAGATAAGCTGTTGCTAGTTGCTTACTTTTATAAATAATGCTAAGATAAGCATCATTGAGTGGACCTCTCTGTATTCATCTGGATGTATCTCTTTGTGGATAAACTCTTAGAGGAAGCATTGCTGGGTCAAAAATTTGGCATATTTCACATCTTAGAGAAACTGCTAAATTTTGCGTTCCAAAACCCTGAGTTGTCTTCACATCAAACAACAGTGTATCAGAGGACATTTTCCCCATGGCATGAAATGAGACACCCAGATTTTCTATTTCTTTTTATCTTTGGAACTATCACACAGATGGGCCACATTGAAAGAATAGTTACTCAGTGCCCCCCCCCAAATAATTTTTGATGTGTAAACTTCTATAGTCATAGACCATCCAGATGTGTTTCCTTTTATTGCTAAACAACATGACAAGGAGCTACTCTGGTCAGGCAAACTCTCGCTTTTACAGAGGGCAATAAAGAAGGAAGAATGGGATTTCTTGGGCTTGTAAACCAGATGTTTCTTTTGTGAAGGTCACATCTGATCTTCAATGCCAGAATTTTTCTTATAAATCGTCACCCTATTCTTGGATGCATTTTGCTTCCAGAAGGACCCTGCCTGCTTTGCATTGGCAAAAAATAAAAAGGAAGGGTGTGCAGGATTTATGGTTCCTAGATCAGTTTCATGCCAACTTTTGAGTAGAGTCTTTTCTGAATTTGGACAATGTACCTGCCTTTCCAGAACTTGGTAACTGCTGGATTCTCTCACCTATGGATTGCCCCTGGGAAAATGTACAGAATTGGATTATCTACCCAAGAGACTGACAAATTCAACTCCTTTGCACAGCACTTCCTTATAGCTCAAGAGAAAATTTTTCTTAATGCTACAATCCAGAATCCCTCATGTTTTCAACTTTCAGGGATGTCTTACTATATGAATCATGACCAACTTCATTGAGAAAGCGAGAGAACACAGGCTGGGGGTGAGGATTGTCAACGCATGAATTATCGGTGCCCCTGTAGTAAAGCCAGGGTCAAGTCTTAATTAACAGCAGATGGGACAGTTCAGTTCAATTCAGTCGCCCAGTCGTGTCCGACTCTTTGCGACCCCATGAATCACAGCACGCCAGGCCTCCCTGTCCATCATCAACTCCCAGAGTCCACTCAAACTCATGTCCATCGAGTCAGTGATGCCATCCAACCATCTCATCCTCTGTTGTCCCCTTCTCCTCCTGTCCCCAGTCCTTCCCAGAATTAGTCTTTTCCAATGACTCAACTCTTTGCATGAGGTGCCCAAAGTATTAGAGTCAAAGCTTCAACATCAGTCCTTCCAATAAATGTTCAGGACTGATCTCCTTTAGGATGGACTGGTTGGATCTCCTTGCAGTCCAAGGGACTCTCAAGAGTCTTCTCCAACACCACAGTTCAAAAGCATCAATTCTTTGGCACTCAGCTTTCTTTATAGTCCAACTCTCACATCCATACATGACTACTGAAAAAACCATAGCCTTGACTAGACAGACCTTTATTTGGCAAAGTAATGTCTCTGCTTTTCAATGTGCTATCTAGGTTGGTGATAACCATTTTACTGAGGTGAAAGAAAGCCCTTATTCCTAGTCCTGCTTCCTCCCCTGACTTAGCTGTGTGACCTGAGGCAAATTACTTAACCTTTCTGAGTTTCAGGTTTTCTTCCCTATGCAACATGGGCATAAGTCTTTGCATAACTCATACCGTGATGATGAAGAGACATTCCAAAATGGGTATAAAAATGTGCTGTCTACTGGGAAATATATAAACATGAAAGGTATGGTTAATATTTGGCTTTAAAATCTAGCCTTCATTTTATGGTGTCTGATTTTCTTGGCATTCACCACCCTTAAGACACCAATAATAAAGCCATGCTGTCAAGAGTACAATTAAGGACAGGTTGGAAAACTGCCCAGTTCCTGAGCATTTGATCTCAGTGGAGCACAGCACGTTTGAAAGGGCTGGCAAAGCAGGAGCCAGATTTCTGGGGAAGTCCTTCCTTGTGGTCCTATCTGTCCGACCCCTCCCACCTGCCATCCTTCTCCCTACTCCTCAACAATTTGCTCTGCTCTGTCCCTTCCAAACTGAAGGGTCTCTGATCCCAAGACCAAGGTTTGCCCTGGGGAAGGTTGGGTCAAGGCAGACTCTACTTTCATTTCTCTCTTTCCCACCCACCTAATTCACTCATGCAAATAAAGGTTTAGAAAAGTCTTGAAGGAGGAGGGTCAGAGGTCTGTGGTTTGGACAGATAGGCAAGAAGGGGAGGGCTGCTCATAGGAACATTGGATCTGTCTTGGCTGTGACTGGGGTCTACCTTGCCCCACTCCCCCTCTTTCCAGGAGCTAGTAGGAAGGGCTGTCCTGGACACACTGTGACACTAAGTGAACACACAGCACTACCTTGCTCCTGGACTCCCACAGAGGTTGTGTGGCTTTTATCTTCTGACCAAATCCTGAGCCACTGAGGGAACAAAGCAGAAAGGGAGACACAGTTCTGCAAAGAAGTCAGCAGTTCTCAGATTCCTGTCCCATCTAGAAAGCTAACCCATCCTACAAAAACCAGGGTGCCCATCTCCACATCTCCCACGTCCCAGCAGTCAGGTAAGCTCCCCTGGTGAAGGAGACTCAGTGAGAGGTCACCTGCGGCTGGCCACCCGCTCTGCTGGGGCCCGGTCACAGGCTTGCTGTCCCTACAGTGCCCCTTCCTGTGGATCCAGCTGTGGGAGTCTCAGGCCCACTCTCCCACTCCTCAGGCCCACAGAGGCAGCAAGAAGCTCTGATTAGTTCTAAACTAAAGGAACTTTAGGTCAGAGTTCCCGCCAGAAACAGGGCACACAGCCAGGGGGACACAGGCCCAAGGAGGTGACACAGTCGGAGTAAACAAAAGGGCTTTTGAGAAATGCTCCTCAGCCCCTCTCTTCCTGGAAGGTGGAAACAGCCATCTAGAGGGGTCCCCAAAGGCCCAGCACAGCCTCTGAGTCCTGCCTGTCATGCCTGTCGCTTTCCCCTCTGCTGAAAGGCAGATGACTTCTCTTCTCTAGTGTTTCTTCAGTCGCAGCGTCTTATTTTTGTGAATTCATACTCTTGTGACCTGGTGTGTGTGCCCAGTCGCTCAATCATGTCTGACTCTTGGTGACCGCAAGGACTGTAGCCCACCAGGCTCCTCTGAATATGGAGATTCTCCAGGCAAGAAGACTGGAGTGGGTTGCCATTTCCTCCTCCAGGGGATTTTCCCAACCCAGGAATCGAATCCACGTCTCCTGCATTAGCAGGTGGATTCTTTACCACTCCACCACCTGGGAAGCCCTGGTAGCATGTGTGAAATAATTTAAAATATTTCATTTGATATTCTCTTAAGAATTCTCAGATGGTGGCATGAAAGCACTGTGGAATGTTTGCTTGTAAATGACGTGTGTTGTGTGGTGTGTATGTGTAGGATGTGTGTGTGTGGTGTGGATGTGTGTTGTGTATGCAGAGTGGTGTGTATAAGTGTGGATGTGTGTTGTGTTATATGTGTTTTGTGTGCATGGGTGACATGTGTAATGTATGGTGTGTGTTGTATGTCGTGTGTGTGTAAGGTATGCGTGGGTGATGTATACTGTGTGATGTGTTAGACAAGGCGTAGTATGTGTAATATGTGAGTGTGATGTGTGTGAGTGTGTGTGTGGTGTGGTCTGTATGTGTGTAGTATGTGTTGTGTTATATATGCTTTGTATGTGGTGTGTGTAGTATATGGTATGTGTTGTGTATGGTGCATGTGTGGGCACGTACAGATGTACATATCTTCACGAGCACATGCGTGCTTGTGAGCATGTGTCCTCTACACTGAGCACTGGGATGGGAACAGAGCTAGGGAAACACACGGGTCTCACAAGTGGAATGCAAAACAAAAGATGTAAAACTCACATATTAATTCACTCATCAGAGGACCATTTATAAACGATTCAGATACTCAGAACACGCCTTGCCTTGGCTCAGTCATAGGAGAACATCTATGGGCACACCAGGATTGCCTGGCCCACGATGCATCGTTTCTTTGTTCACTTGATGTACGTTTGTTGAATTCCTCTTGTGGGCACCCTCCCCTGGGCCTGTGCTGCTGGCTCCACGGTGAAGAAGCACGTCGATAGGGACCCTGCCTTCAAGGGGCATGCAGTCCAGGGGAGAGAAAGACCCTGACAGCACAGCCTGGGAAGTGCTTTGACAGAGGAAGCACAGGGAACTCTTCACCCACCTCTGCTGTGCTTCCCCTTCCTGGGTTACCCTCCACGGGACTGTAAGACTCCCTCTCGCTACCCAGAGCTACCAGCCCCCATCTCAAACTGGGCCCAGTGCTGGGGTGCCTTGAGGAACCCTCAGAGAGAAAAGCCATGCTAGACCCCCGCTGCAGGGAAAGCCTTAGAAGCTGGGCACAGACTGGGCTTGAGCTTCCTTTCAACCACAGCGAAGAAGGAGACACAAGGACCATGTGACCAAATTGTGTCAGGAAATACTCTGACAGATTGCATCATCAAACGGTACCATTTCTCCTGTTATTCATCTATTACCTAATGGTGGATGTCAAGAGCTTCTAGAGAGTGCTGTGTTCTCTAACTGCCAAGTTCTCTCCTTTTCCCTCTCAATTCTCATCTTCCCCACTTTCGCAGAAATGAAGACGTGCGAAGAAAATTTTTGAAATTTTTATTCAAAATTTATTGTTATCTATAATAGCCAAGGTAGATTTGAAGGCAATATTTAAGCCTTTTATATTAATAAATGGTTTAAGCAGACCAAAGAATACATGTACATGTACGTTACATTCAAGGTATAAAAATAAGGGCTTTGCAGGTGACGTCATGGTAAAGAACCTGCCTGCCAGGGCAGGAGACATAGGAGACCTGAGTTTGATCCCTGGGTTGGGAAGATCCCCTGGAGGAGGGCACAATACCCACTCCAGTATTCTTGCCTGGAGAATCCCATGGGCAGAGGAGCCTGGTGGTCGGTGGTCCATAAAGGCGAAAAGAGTTGAACACAACTAAGCATGCAGGCTCGTGTACATATAAAACAAGCATTTGTGTATTCGCCTCAGAGCTCCAGGAGTAGAACATAAAAATACATGGAAACTCTCTTTGCTCTCTTTCTAATTAGCAAACGAAGCTTAGTGTTTCTTATCGCCTGGTTTTCTTTGCAGATATTCTCTTAGATTTGTGACAATTTTGAGTATTTAAACCTTTGCAAATGACTCTCTGATGAGTGAACGGATCTGTAAAAGCAACTGCGGTTGTGATGTCCACCTATTTTCCTTGCTCATCAATCCTTCATCTGTATCTGACCATCTTTCCGGGGTCATTTTTCTTTCTTATGGAGTGTATCCTCTAGAGAAGTTTCAAGGGTGAGGATCTGCTACTAACAGATTCTCTCATTCATTGCTGCTTGCCTGAAAAGTATCTTTATTTTGCTGAAAGACATTTCCACGGGGTACACAGCTTTGAGTTGAGTTGTTTCCTCCCAGTCTTCTGAATTTGTTTTTATTTTTAATTTATTTATTTTTCTAATCAAAGGATAATTGTTTTACAGAACTGTGTTGGTTTCTGTCAAACATCAACATGAATCACCCATAAGTATACATATAACTTGTGACTGCTCTTCATTTTACCTCCTACTGTCCCCATTGCAGAAGCAACTTCCTGTCTAACTGTGGCTCTGTTTAAGTCATTCCTCTTTTCTCTCCTCTACTTTTCAAATCACTTCCTTTATCCTAGGTTTTCAACTCTTTCAGTACAATAAATCTAGGGTGAGTTTCTTTTATCTTAACCACAATTCATTAAAATTCCCAAATTTAGGAATTCACAAGTTTCATGAATTCAAGAATATTGACCATCATCTATTCAATGTTACATGAATCACTCTGTATTCATTTTATCATATCTTTCCACAAGACCAAGTGAATGTGGGTTAAGTTATACACCTTCTCACTTTATGTGCATTTCCAACATTGTTTTCCTTATTTCCACTTCTGTACTAAAGCCAGCAAAACTTCCCAAGATTCACTTGCTTTTTTCCATTTCTCTGCTCAGCTTTTCTAATGGAACTTCTCTGGTGGGATTTTTCCAGTGGAGCTTGTCTAATCTGCCTTTAGTCCCTGCACTGAGTTTCAAACTTTATTTGTTTTAGATTTATTTCCAGACGATGCATTACTGCTTTTCAAATATGACTCATCAATTTTCATAGTCTTTTTTTCATGTTTTCAACTTATCCTTTTCTTATTTTAAACATATGTGCTAAATTGCTTCAGTCCTGTCCTACTCTGTGAGACCCTGGGAACCAGAGCTCACCAGGCTCCTCTGTCCAAGGGAATCTTCAGCAAGAATACTGGAGTGAGTTTCCATGCCCTCCTCCAGGGGATCTTTCCTATTTTAAACATAGTTACTTTATACTTTTATCTAGTAAATTCAATATCTGATATTCTCTGGCTTTATTCTGCTGTGTATTGTTTCTGCAGGCCCTTATTCATTGTTCCTTGTTTACATACTTACTCTATGATCCTTTTTTAACTCAAGAATTTTGGAACTTTCTTTGAATCCATTCTTGGGAAGAGTAAAGGTCGCAAGTGCCTGGGGCCACCACCAATGTGGCACCAGAAAGTCACCCTCTCAGCTTGATGCTTTGCAGACCACCTGCCTTCTAGGAATAATATCTGAAACCCATGCGTAGTTGATTAGGTTCTCAGGGAACACTTCTTTCCTCTTACCAGAATCAATACTGATTCTAGATAATGTCCCTGGTCACTTACATTTTGTGGAAGGATATACTTTGGTTCATCTTTTCACAGAGGGCATGAACCTTTGAAGATCCTACTTTTACATAGATTCACCTAACTGATCAGCTCACTGCTAAGTTAAGTCCAAAGCTCTAGCCTCCCAGAATAGCAGGGCAACTTGGGCTGCTGACAGTTTTAGTGCTCACCTCTCTGGATTTGTGCTCTTGCTTTGCTTTATTGTCCTCTGGTCAATTCCCCAAGCCATGCACTTACCCCAGTGTTCATTGCCACACTGTTTACAACAGCCAGGACATGGAAGCAACCTAGATGTTCACCAGCAGATGAATGGATAAGAAAGCTGTGGTACATATACACAATGGAATATTACTCAGGCATTAAAAAGAATGCATTTGAATCAGTTCTATTGAGGTGGATGAAACTGGAGTCTATTATACAGAGTGAAGTAAGCCAGAAGGAAAAACATCAATACAGTATACTGCCACATACATATGGGATTTAGAAAGATGGTAATGATAACCCTGTATGCGAGATAGCAAAAGAAACACAGATGTATAGAACAGTCTTTTGGACTCTATGGGAGAGGGCAAGGGTGGGATAATATGGGAGAACGGCATTGAAACATGTAAATTATCATATATGAAATGAATTGCCAGCCCAGCTTTGATGCACAGGGCTGGTGCACCGAGATGACCCAGAGGGATGGAATTGGGTGGGAGGTGAGAGGGGGGTTCTGGAAGGGGAACACATGTACACCCATGGTGGATTCATGTCAATGTATGGCAAAACCAACACAATAATGTAAAGAAAAAAAGAAAGCATTTAATACTTTATCCAGCATTATAATGTGTTTTGGAGAGAGCAGATTTTAGGATTTGTTGGGGTCCATATTGCCAAAGAAGCTTACCTGCACCTTTGTGAGCCTTTCCAATTGGCAGTCAATGTATGAAAATGACTTCAATGTATGAAATAGTCTATGTTATTCCAGGGTATTGAAGTACAACTGAAGGGGAAGTATCTTGGGAGAAGAACTGATATTTACAGAGCATCTGCCACAGGCCACTGTTAGAAAATGGAATCTTCACCCAGTGCTATGAAGGAGATGCTTTTCTTCTTGCAGACTGAGTCTTTGGTGGTTGGTAATCCCATCCAGGACTTTTCAAATTACTTTAGCTAGTGGGAATTTCGGGCTTCCCAGGTGGCACTAGTAAAGATTCCACTTGCCAATGCAGCAGATTCAAGAGACACAGCCTCGACCCCTGGCTTGGGACAATCCTCTGGTGTAGGAAGGGGCAAACTGTTCCAGGATTCTTGCCTGGAAAATCCCATGGACAGAGGAGCCTTGGGGGCTACAATCCTTGGGGCCACAAAGAGTCCATATGACTGAGCACAGTGGGAAGCTGCTGTATAGCACAGGAAGCCCAGCTTGGTGCTCTGTGATGACCTAGAGGGAAGTGATGGGAGTGGAGTGGGAGGGAGACTTAACAGGGAGGGAACCTATGGACACCCATAGCTGATTCACTCTGTTGTACAGCAGAAACTAAGACAGCAGTGTAAAGCAATTATGCTCCAATAATTTTTTTTAAAAATCAAAGGGAAAAATAAAAAAGAAACCCATCCACAGTTACCCAGGGGCATTGCTGAGTCAGAATCCTTTTATTTGCTACTTTATAGATAAAATTGTTTTTCACGACTCTTCTCCAACCATGGAAGAGTTTTTCTCTGGTGCTTAGAAATTTATCCAGGGTCTTCTAAAATGGCAAAAACCAAAACTTCTCTTTCATCAGCTGATGATGCCAGAAAAACTCATGCAAAATCTAGAATTCTAGCCAATTTTTGAAAAGATTTTATCAACATATTTATAACTTAGAAAGGGAATAACCCTCTTACACTGTTGGTGGGAATGCAAACTAGTACAGCCACTATGGAAAACAGTATGGAGATTCCTTAAAAAACT
>ML664172.1:4728083-4790596 GCA_007570785.1 Antilocapra americana | reverse complement strand
CACGTGCACCCCAATGTTCATCACCACATTGTTTACAATAGCCAGGACATGGAAGCAACCTAGATGCCCATCAACAGACGAATGGATAAGAAAGCTGTGGTACATATACACAATAGAATATTACTCAGCATTAACAAAAAATTCATTTGAACCAGTTCTACTCAGGTGGATGGAACTGGAGCCTATTATCCAGAGTGAAGTAAGCCAGAAGGAAAAACAACAATACAGTATACTAACGCATATATATGGAATTTAGAAAGATGGCAGCGAGAACCCAGCATGCGAGACAGCAAAAGGAATGCAGATGTATAGAACAGACTCGTGGACTCTGTGGATGAGGGCAAGAGTGGGATGATATGGGAGAATGGCATTGAAACATGTTAATTATCATATGTGAAATCAGTTGCCAGCCCAGGATTGATGCTCGGGGCTGGTGCACCGAGATGACCCAGGGGGAGGGCATCGGGAGGGAAGAGGGAGGGGGGGGCCTGGAGGGGGAGCATATGTAAACCCATGGCGGCTTCATGTCATTGTATGGCAAAACCAACACAATAAAGTAAAGAAAATTTAAAAAAAAAAGAAAGGGAATATACACATGTGTATAGGTACATATATATATACATGTGCATATACATATGTGTACATATGAAGAAGGCTGAGCACTGAAGAATTGATGCTTTTTGATTTGTGGTGCTAGAGAACACTCTTGAGAGTCCCTTAGACAACAAGGAGGTCAAACCAATCAATCCTAAAGGAAGTCAATGGAAGAACTGATGCTGAAGCTGAAGCTCCAATACTTTGGTCAACTGATGTGAAGAGATGACTCATTAGAAAAGACCCTGATGATGGGAAAGATTGAAGGCAAATGGAGAAAGGGGCAACAGAAGACAAGATGGCTGGATGGCATCACTGACTCAATGGACATGAGTTTGAGCAAAATCTTGAGAGTTGGTGATGAACAGGGAAGCCTGGCCTCCTACAGTCTATGGGGTCACAAAGATTCAGACACAACTTAGTGACCAAACAACAACAATGTATATTACATACATACGTGTGTATATGTGTGTGTGTGTGTGTGTACACATCCTTTAGAAATAATGAATAAACCCTTTAAATAAGTTTGAGACACACTTTTTGCATATCTTCACATGCTTCCCAGGTCCAGCAGGATGTCCTAACATCGCTGATATTTAATTAAATACCTCTTGGATGAACAACTGCCATTAGTCCTTTCTGTAGAACCTAACTGCGACCGTAGACATCAAGGTCATGGATAATTCAAAATGTGTTGAGGTGAAGTCTTTCAGCCTTACAAAGGCACATACCTTTAAGATTAGGGTTTGAACATTCCAATCCACCCCGTGATGCTCTCGGCCTCATTTCTTCTCCCTGAGTCAGTGTGCATCCCCGCCTCCTACTTTGTCATTTATTTTAGCACCTCACGCTCTCTTCTGGTATGTGGGGGAGTCTGCGTCCAGATTTCAGAGACTCTGAAGTCAGTGAACTTGATTCCTGTCTCTCAGGTGGCATCGTTGGTCTCGGGGAGCTGGCTTGTGCCCTGGTGCCCCCTTTTTCCAGAATAGGTACTTTCCTCTGAGAGCAATGATGTCCCTGGAACCCTCTCTGCTGGGCTACTGTCATTCAAGCCCCTGTCATCCTGCAGACCTGTGATGCTTCCTGAAACATTATCATATTTTCTATTAAAGATCTCCTTAAGTTTATTAATAGCCCATTTTCATCTGCTCACTTGAGAAGGACATCTTGCTTCTCTTTACTCTGTCGAGTCACTTGGTCTCATCCGAGGTGAATCAGATCCACCTTCCATGAGTGCCTTTGAGAAAGTCCATCTCTTTCCCTAGCAAGCTTATCTTTGGAAAGAGGCTGCTGTTGAAAAAGTGAACCTCCTGTGGAGGCTCCAGCTTTCTTTCCCTCGTCTAGAGAGGCAAGAAAGCAAATAATTCTTTCAATCTCACTTCAAGCAGAAGCCTAAGACTGCCTCTTTGAACTGGGAAATGTTTGTTTTTGAGTGCATAGCTCCCGGCAGGTTGACATCAAAAGGCTCTATGTATAGAGAAGGAGGTGGAGACAGGTTAATTGCCTTGAGAAAAACAGCTTGTAACATTAGCCTCTTTCTGTCCACCCTTCTTCCAGTAGTAGGAAGAGCTCAACTCAGCAATGGGAGTGCTTGAAAGCTAGGAAGGCTTCATCTGACTGCCCTTCTAAGGAGATTGGTCTCTTGTTTTGAATACTAAGAAGCAGTTTTTCTTAGAGCCTGTCCAAGCTCATTAAAAGATTAAAAGGCAAACAAACACAAAAGAATACATATGTATTTAACCTCCTTTTCTAGAATTTTGCTCCTAACCGTAGTGTCAAGAACCAACGGATTTAGTATCTCAGAATAGTAAACCTTCTCCAGAATGTGAAATGTTTCTTAATTACAAGAAAAGTTAAACTTGTATTATTTGGACAACAGGCAGTTTAAATAAGCTCAGATTAAAAATATAAAACATTATTTTTAAATCAACATCTGAGATGACTGAAAAATATCTTCCTAAATTGAAAATATTAAATGCATGCTATACATCTTCAATTAAGTGACCAAAACCCTTGAATGTGCTCTAAATACATTTGTGTTTATTATGATGAGTGAAATGAGATTTCTATTTTTGGAGAAAGAAAAGCTCAATTTTTCCAAATTGCCAGGTATGATTTTAGAAAGGTAGAAGAAAACCGAGACATATTAGGATGAAAGAATTGCCTCATCCAATTTTGTGCACTTTTCTTGACAAAAAAGCCATTTGCCCCTCACTTCTCAACCCCACCCTTTTCATATTAGCATCCTGGCTTGAAATTCTACTCATTCTTGAGGGTGAATCACAGCTTCCATTTCTGGGAATCCTTTCCTGTTCATCCCAGTTCAGACTGGTCCCCCTTTGGCCTCTGGAGACACTTTCTGCTCTGGTTACTTACTGACTTCAGTTCCTTCATCAAACACAAGCCCCAGTGAGGTTCCCAGCTCTGTGCTGGGCCTTGGGGATGAGGCAGTGAACATGACCCATCCCTGACACCCAACAGGAGGAGGCAATTAAAATACAAGATGAGTTCATAGAAGGGGCAAGTTCAGAGGATACTGGGAACCAAGGGCTGAACTTGGTTGCTGAGGCAATAAGAGACAGCCTCAGAGAAACAACTCAGGACCCCGGAGCCCTGTAGCTCAGCTGTCCGGAGCCTCCTTTCCTCACCTGCAAAGAGCAATTGTTTCAGAGATGTGTCAGGATTAAAGGAGGTAACCTATGTAAAGCGCCTGTCCCCGTGGGCAGCACTTTGGCACACTCAGTGCATCCTTTCTGGGAACCTCTGTTCCATGAAGCATCGACATCCGGGAGGCCGGAGGATGACCAGCAACTCCCCAAACCCAAAGTTTTGGCCATAAGATAGCGTGGGTCACATTAAGGAACTTCTGCTGTAGATTATGTTAAAAAGTCAGCACAACACCCAAAAACCTAAATAAGTCTGCTCATGGAATGCACGTTTGCTATTTCTATTTCCACCCATTCAAGAGCTAACATCTGCCACGTCTTTCCAGAGGTGCATATATCGCTTAAATTCTATCCATTCAGCTCATTTCTCAAAAAAATGTTTGAAACTGAGCTGAAACATAAATAGATCCCTCTGTACACATACCACGGTTCCCGTCGGGGAAGTTATTTTTACAGAGAACTTTTTGGTTAAGTGATAATGTGGCACCTGGCAGCGAACCCAACAGACATTTCTGTTAAAGTAGGGTATAAAATAGTGATCATTTAAGGACATTTTTTTGCTGTTTGGAAGTCATCAGCTTCTGGTTTGGGAATATTTAGTAATTTTTACTTTGCACACAAATGCAGGGTAGGGGGAGGGATACTTTTCAAATCCAGGCATGACAAACATCTGTGTTTGTCAGGGGAACACAAAGCTGACTCTTCCCAGCCCCCATGGTAGTGATGGAGTGGGTTTGTAGTAGGCAGAAGAAGGAATGGCAGACAAGTGCCAGAACATCCCTAAGTCCCCAGGCCTAATAGAAGCAGAGGTTTGCCTCTTGGCTCAGCTACCAGCAACCAGCCCACTTCTCCATAATTTTTGGTTCCTGGGATCTATTCATCCTCATTCTATGGTTCTAGCTTAATGAATAGAGGACCAGGAACCTCAAGGTGTGGATATAAAATAAATATAATTTAAAAATTATTGCTGAAGAGCAGAAGCTAACACATTTTAAATCAACTATGCTCCAATAAAAAATATTTTTTTAAAAAAAGAGACAGGCATAAAGACAAAATTGATGCTGATTGCAACAACAAGCAAACATGATGAATTGCATTGATAAGGAGTCCTTGTGCAGAGCAGAAAGACCTTGAGGGGCAAAAAGAACTTCATAGAATTTAGTTTGTGAGAAGCATCATTTTTTATGACATAATATATTATGCTTAAAGTCAAATAAAATAATTTTAATATCAGTCTATCAGTCTCCAGAAGAGATCTTTCTATACTTAAGTATCAGGAGACCTCACCTGGAAATATTTGTTTTTTCATTATTTTTATTGTTTATTATAAAACAAATACTGAAGCTACTTGAAAGGAATAAAAAAACTAATACATGCAGTTTTCATAAAAAGTGTTTTAATAAAAATTATCTGAAGCAATTTTGAATATTTTTATGTATTTAATTGAATGTGGGACCCTTCAGATGATCTTTTTTTTTTTTAACTAAGATTGGTACTACCCTTCATGTACCATCCATCTTTTTCACAAAATCCTTAGCCATTTGTAGAGTACCAATCTACCCTCCAACAACCAAGGTTCAGGATATTGTATATATTTCTTAAAATTGCAACACAGTCTCCAAAGCCATCAATGTAAAAGCTTATTCTTATGTAAAGTAAAAAAAGACCAAATTGGAAAACACACACACACACACACACACACACACACACACACACACACACACACACATTGAAACCAAAACTAACTTAAATTTTACTGTATTTGAATGTTTCTCTTTCCCTAAATTCAAAGTGTTTTTTGCTAGTTAATTTCCTTCCAGAGTGATTGGAAGAGAAGGGCTGTTGAACAAGGAAAAGCAAACAAATGTAGAAACGTAAGCAATGTTTCCCAATGAAAGAAGAATTAAAATTCTGGTTCATCACATGTGTGTAGAATATCTCAAGAGAGTATCGGCTAATGCTCCCTAATGAAATAATCAATTCCAAAGCTGTTAGAGTTTTCAAGATACAACATAAAGGGCCTCCCTAAGCTTTACACACACTCCTCCCTCACCCTAGAATACTTTCCATCTCTTGTCTGTCTGTCTTAGTCAAACAGAGATTCATTCTTCAAATGCTAAATCTGTCATTTACTCTTTTATAGACACTTTCTCAAGCCCCTTAGAAGAATGAATCACTTCCTTACTCCTTTGTACTCTTATAAAAGCATCTCTTAGGACACACGTCTGATGTTTTCTTATTAATTCTTTCCATATCTGTATCTCACTGTAGACTGAAGTTCCTATACTCTTCTTTATGTTTACAACATTGCACATAATAATCAAGGCATGGTGAGTGTCTCACAGATGTTTCTTGAAATGAATTGTAATGACCTTGAACTTACATTGTTGTACAGTTAATTTTCTTTCTGTTAACTCTTCCTTAGATTGAACCCAATTCTCCCTCCTTCTAACTTCTACTCACTGCCCCTATTTCACCCTTCTGAGGCAACACAGAATAAGTCTATCTCTTCCTTCAAACAAAGCCTCATGAAAATTGGAAGACATCATTCATGACCCCCTTAGGGAAACATTCTTCAGTCTTTACATACATGACACATTTCTAGAACTCCTCACCCATCCATGGATATGTCCACTCTTGCCTCCCTTTCTCTGCAAATGTGGTGGCCAGGACAAGAGCCCGAAGGACAGACACAGCCTGACTGGTGAGCACCACACGGCATCACACTTACACTGGAGCAAACTAAAATTAAATCGGCGTCATTTTAACACCTGACTCTCCACTACTGAGTCCAGCAAACTTCAGTATACTCTACGTCAGAAATAACATGGCAATAAACTGACTCAAACTGGGCTTCCTTGGTGATTCAGATGGTAAAGGATATGCTTGCAATGCAGGAGACCTGGGTTCGATCCCTAGGTCAGGAAGATACTCTGGAGAAGGGGATGGTTACCTTCTCCAGTATCCTTGCCTGGAGAATTCTATGGACAGAGGAGCCTGGCAGGCTATAGTCCATGGGGTCGCAAAGTGTCAGGCATGACTGAGTGACTAACAATTTCTTTCACTTTTTTTTTTAAACTGGCATTTATGTTATTATAATCTCTTATTTGCGCAAGATAAAAATTTGATTACATTTTTTGTAAATGATCTTAAATAATTCTCCAGATATGGGGAAAGACCATTTGGCTATTGACATAGAGGGATGTCTTTCTGACCTTGTGAATTATCCAACTGTGGGTCATCATGTGAGCAAGACTGATAAATACCTTGAGGGTAGATAAACAGGCGATAGGCCAGACTTGAGGCTGGATATTCTCCATGGAGACAATCTGGCGCAGACCTGCCTATTGTTAAGATGTGGAGATATGTCCCACATCAGCAAGCAAAAAGCTGCTTCCTTGAGTCCCTGGAGCCTATGAAAAGGATCCTTCAGGAAATTGTTCAAGTAGCCAGTAGCCAGTCCAGGTGGATAATGCTCTGGCCTCAGCCATCTGTCCATGGGATTGTCCAGGCAAGAATACTGGAATGGGTAGCCATTCCTCTCTCCAGAGAATCTTCCCCACCCAGGGACTGAAGCCAGGTCTCCTGCACTGCAGACAGATTCTTTTATCATCTGAACCATCAGGGATGCCCTATTAAATTTTACCAGTTGTTGAATATTTTGACCACTCTCTTCCCCTTGAACTGAAAGGGCCTCCAAGGACAAAAATGACTGTATCAGTGAATCAGAGCAGTGAGTCTTCAATTCCACAGGGAAGAAGGCAAAAGGAGCTTCATTCAGCCACAGCAAGGACTTAGTGTGGACTCCAAGGTATGGGGGTGACCTTGGGGTGACCTTGGATGTGTCTGTTCTCCAACTGATCAGCCTTGTAAGCCAGATGGATCCCCATAGGCACTGAGGAATAAAAGCCCAGGTCTGCCTAATCACAGCTCTGCATGGTTCCTTTGGGGTCTAAGATCCCCTAGGCTGAAAGCCAGAAGAGAAGGAGCTTGTGTGGGAGGAACTATTCTCTAATATTAGTCTCTGCAGGCTTATAAGAACTGAAACAAATGATCGTTTACTGGTATCTTGCACTGAACCTGCCTGGAGAAGAGAAACTATCAGATGTTTCAACTCAACAGCTGCGCATCAAAAATAGTAGTCTTTTAGACACTGGGAGCTGTGATATGAATGCCAGAAGCAGATCCAGGATGCTGGAGGCTCTGATGTTTCTTGTTTCTGGAATGAAAGGAAGCAGCATTGCTGTCACAGGTCCAATTCAATGCACTTGTGATTGCAATCACACTACTTTATGTGTTGTGTGTGTGTGTGTGTGTGTGTACTCATGCTTGTGCATAAGCACTCATTTGAACACAGGCAAACAATGGTTACGAAAAGTATATGCTAAAAAGCTAGACTATCATCTTCCAAAAATCTCTCTTAAAGGATCCATGGATCTCGTTTTCTTCTAAATCAGCTCATCAGGAAACTCACAAAAGGCAAAGAGCTGTGTCTATAGACCAGGGTATTGTGTGCACGATCTAGGCTTTCTCCGGTGTGTTCTACCATAGGACACACAGAATGGGGTCAGTTCTTTAGGAAGCAGGATGTCCATACAGACTGCTGTGGGTATCATCAGGCTGGTAATGCATCAGTTGGCACCAGGACAGATATATTGATTGTTCTACGGTCAGCATCTGTTCTGATGGTACAGCATCTAGACTGTACAGATTGATAAATATTTTGAATATTGTTCCCAGTTATCATGAGCTTGTACTTGAGAAATAGTACCTCGAGCATAGGAGCTTCTCTGGCAGCTCAGTGGTAAAGAATCCACCTATACTGCAGGAGACACAGGTGATGCAGTTTCAATCCCTGGGTTGGGAAGATCCCCTGGAGGAGAGCATGGCAACCCACTCCAGTCTTCTTGCCTGGAGAATCCTGTGGACAGAGGAGGCTGATGGGCTACAGTTCATGTGATCACAAAGAGTCAGACACGACTGAAGCACACACCCACACACCATGAACTTAAGGAAAAAATGGCATTGTGAGCTCTGCTTTGAAAAACAGAGCAGCTTTCTGGAGTGACTGGCTGCTCAGCAAACATTATATTCTTTTGTTCACTGATGGTAGTTGTGTAATGTTCTACTGTGTATTTTGAATCTGGAAATTCATCGACTCTCATCTAATCTTTTATGACATTTATAATTTGCTTAGTTATGTTGTTGTTCAGTTGCTAAGTCATGTTCTGACTCCCTGTGACCCCACTGACTGCAGCATGCCAGGCTTCCCTCTCCTTCACCGTCTCTGGAGTTTGCTCAAGTTCATGTCCATTGAGTCAGTGATGCTATCCAAGCTACACATCTTCTGCCACTTCCTTCTCCTTTTGCCTTCAATCTTTACAAGTAGCAGGGTCTTTTCCAATGAGTTGGCTGTTTGAATCAGGTGGCCAAAGTATTGGAGCTTCAACTTTAGCATCAGTTCTTCCAGTGAGTGTTC
The DNA here is from genome assembly GCA_007570785.1 of Antilocapra americana. Taxonomy (NCBI): domain Eukaryota; kingdom Metazoa; phylum Chordata; class Mammalia; order Artiodactyla; family Antilocapridae; genus Antilocapra; species Antilocapra americana. The sequence goes on along the minus strand of ML664172.1, from coordinate 4,781,857 downwards.
AGGGTTGATTTCCTATAGGATTAGCTAGTTTAGTTAAGTTTAAGATGTTTAAGGGCTTCCCTCATAGCTCATTTGGTAAAGAATCTGCCTGCAATGCAGGAGATCCTGATTTTATTCCTGGGTCAGGAAGATCCCCTGGAGAAGGGATAGGCTACCCACTCCAATATACTTGGGCATCCCTTGTGGCTCACCTGGTAAAGAATCTGCCTGCAATGCAGGAGACCTGGGTTCGATCCCTGGGTTGGGAAGATCCCCTGGAGAAGGGGAAGGCTACCCACTTCAGTCTTTTGGCCTGGAGAATTCCATGGGCTACAGTCTATGGGGTTGCAAAGAGTCAGACATGACTGAGCAACTTTCATTTCACTTCACAAGATGTTTAAAAATCTTTATTTAGCATTAGTAAAATGCATTACTGCTATTAAAATTCTATTATAAAAGTTCTTCAGTAAAAAATAGCTTTGGAATTCTTCAAGCCCTTCCAGCTTGAATAATTATTTTTGTAATGCAGTTCTTGATAATAAAGAGTTCTCTTTGAATCCCAACAGTAAGTAGCAGAGAAAAATTGATAACAATAGCTTAAGCAAATGAAAAAGAGAGTAAGCAGTCCAGAGCTGGTATTGTGGTTAGCTCCCTAAAATACTCAGAGACCCAAACTCCTTCCACCTCTGTGCTTCACCTGCACTAAAGGATAGCCTTGTTCCTCAAGATCCTAATGGCCTCCAAAGTTCCAGCCAAAGCTCCATCCATATTACCTTTATTCCAGGTATCAGAATAGAGGAAAAAGGGGGGGGGGAAGCATTATAGACTATACAGATCTTAGTGACCCAGATAATCAGGATGGTGTGATCACTCACCTAGAGCCAGGCATCTTGGAGTGTAAAGTCAAGTGGGCCTTAGGAAACATCACTATGAACAAAGCTAGTGGAGGTAATGGAATTCCAGCTGAACTATTTCAAATCCTAAAAGATGATACTATTAAAGTGCTGCACTCAATATCCAGCTAATTTGGAAAACTCAGTAATGGTCACAGGATGGGAAAAATCAGCTTTCCTTCCAATTCCAAAGAAAGGCAGTACCAAAGAATGTTCAAACTACCGCACAATTTCACTCATTTCACGTGCTACCAAAGTAATGCTCAATATTCTCCAAGCTAGACTTCAAGAGTACATGGACCGAGAATGTCCAGATGTTCAAGTTGGATTTAGAAGAGGCAGATGAACCAGAAATCAAATTGCCAACATCCATAGGATCATATAAAAATCAAGAGAATTCCAGGGAAAAAAATCTACTTCTGCTTCATTGACTATGCTAAAGCCTTTGACTGTGTGGATCATGACAAACTGTGGAAAGTACTTTAAGAGATGGGGACACCAGATCACTTTACCTACATCCTGAGAAATCTGTATGCAGTTCAAATAGCAACAGTTAGAACTGGACATGAAACAATAGACTGGTTCAAAATCGGGAAAGGAGTACGTCAAGACTGTATGTTGTCACTCTGCTTATTTAACTTATATGCACAGTTCATCATGAGAAATACCAGGCTAGATGAAGTGCAAGCTGGAATCAAGACTGTTGGGAGAAATATCAATAACCTCAGAAATGCAGGTGACACCATCCTTATGGCAGAAAGCAAAGAGGAACTAAAGAGCTTATTGATGACGGTAAAAGAGGAGAATGAAAAAGCTGGCTTAAAATTCAACATTCAAAAAACAGAGATCATGGCATCTGGTCCCATCACTTTATGGCAAATAGATGGGGAAACAATGGAAACAGTGACAGATTTAATTTTCTTAGGCTCCAAAATCACTGAAGATGGTGACTGCAACCACAAAATTAAAAGACACTTGCTCCTTGCAAGAAAAGCTATGACCAACCTAGACAGTATATTAAAAAGCATAAACATTACTTTGCTGACAAATTTCCATATAGTCAAAGCTATGGTTTTTCCAGTAGTCATGTATGGATGTGAGAGTTGTACCATAAAGAAGGCTGAGTGCCAAAGAATTGATGCTTTTGAATTGTGGTGTTGGAGAAGACTCTTGAGAGTCCCTTGGACTGCAAGGAGATCCTATCATTCCTTCCTAAAGGGACTATTCATTGGAAGGACTGATGCTAAAGCTGAAACTCCAATACTTTGGTCACCTGATGGGAAGAACTGATTTACTGGAAAAGACTCTGATGCTGGGAAAGATTGAAGGCAGGAAGAGAAGGGGATGACAGAAGACAAGATGGTTGTATGACACCACTGACTCAATGGACATGAGTTTGAACAAGCTCCAGGAAATGGTGAAGGACAGGGAAGCCTGGAGTTCTACAGTCCATGGTGTCACAAAGAGTTGGATGTGATTGAGTGACAACAATAACGAAGATCATTCTGTCATTCAAGATGGATTGCCAGAGGTTATCATAGAACACACAGTTAGCAGGTGATAGGTAGTCTTATGACTGACTATATACTTATAATCTAGATTTTATAGAAAGAATGGGATAAAAGGGGACAATATTTAGCTTATATTTTATTGGTCAGAACTTATCCAAAACTTGATCACATCTGACTGCAAAGGATGTTAGGAAAGGTTTTATTTTTTTGTTTTTTTAAATGGCTATGGGCTCAGTAAAAACTCAGAACTTCTATTGCTATGGAAGAAGAGTAGACCACATATTGGGAGACAGCTAGTAATTTCTACAGCAAAATCCATTCTTTTAGAGGAAAAGGGTTTATATCCTACTCAATTCTGTACTGATATGCACTTGGCTAGTCTTATCCTACTCAGGTCTATTGACTTCTGAATTGAAACAACGGTATTCATAAGTTTGAGTCCCCTGTATGGTTTTATAACTTCATTCTTTCAATGAATATTGACAGAATACCTGTTATGGGGTGACATGTCTAGTTCATGGATAGTAGGATGTCCATCATTGTCCCTGCTGTCATGAGCTGTCAGTCACATAGAGAAGACCAGTACTGAACAAGTGCATATAGTAGTACACACTCTAGGAAGCACGGGGCAGGGAGACTGCAGTTAACGTGAAATGACTAGGGCATGGAGGACTAAGAGGCACTGGCATAGTATTCCACGGAAAGGGAGGGCATGTCCCAGGGCCTGAGAATTAGAGAGAACATCAGATTTTTGAAGACCTGAATAATTTTCAACATCTCTGGAGCATTAAATTCAGAGGGGAGAATGTTGAGAGACAAGGTTGGTAAGAGGCAGGGACTCCAATATGAAGACTCTCTCAGCCATATTAGACTTCTTAGGGTTCTTATGGGCATTGGGCAGCCATTGAAATGGAGACATTGTGATTGCTGTCTAAAAGCCATACCTAGCATCTATTGAGTGCTGACTTTGTGCTTGACATCGTGATAAGTGTACTTCATGCATCATTTTAGTAAATATTCACAATAAGCTCTAGGAAAGTATTAGTCACTCAGTTGTATTCAATTCGTCATGACCCCATGGACTATAGCTGGTCAGGCTCCCCTGTCCATGAAATTAGCCAGGCAAGAATAAAGAGTGGGTTGCCATTTCCTTCTCCAGGGGATCTTCCTGACCCAGGGATTGAACCTGGGTCTCAACTGCAAGAGTTACAAGCAGATTCTTTACCACTTGAGCCACCAGGGAAGCCTGGATACTATTTCTTTGTCCCCACTCGATAAGTGAGAAACATGAAGGCTACCACATGGAAGAAACTTGCTCAGAGTCACTCAATTAATAAGGTGTTGTGCCAAGATTAGGCAGTAATAGTCTGAAGCCATGCTCAGTCGATAGCCTAGACTCCATGAAAACCAGGTGAAACTAGATTGGAGGTCAAAGCTGGAGGCTAACTATCGGAAGGGACTAGGCATACTGTCACATTTTTTAAGGCTACAACCTTAGCTTCTACTGCAAATCATTTTGGAGGTCCTACCTCCAAACTTGCATCATGGTGCTGGTTTGTGACAGTTTGCCCTTTCCTGTAGACTCCACTTGTTCATTTTTCAGTGGGGTTGTTTTCTCCACTCTACCAGTCAAAGAATTCTGTCTGGCTCTGTAGACCTGAGTTTTCTGACCTTTGGGTAATGGGGAGCTCTGACAGATTCTAGGAGTATATGGCACTGCCTACACCAGTCTTATGCTGAGCATGTATGGTGCCCAATAATCTAGGAAAGAGGGTATATAGGAAGGGGAAGGAGTCCTAATGCTGGTACTTTTGTAAAAGTCCCTTCTACTCTTGTTTTAGGGTTCATTTGTTTCCTGGGCACAGTTAATGATTGTAGTGGGTCCAATGTAATGACCCTCAGGATCAGTTGGCTCCTTAGATCAATACAAACCCGTTTTCTTTGCTGCAGTAAAAACTATAACAGGGCTGACTCTTGATGCATAGTCTGAGTTAGAACTCTGGGGGCACCCTCTGCATGAAGCCACCACTCTGTTGGCTACTGTGCAGATAGCTAAACCAGCACCAGGCAGTACGGTGTCAAGATACCAGATCCTGTTGTTACTATTTTTGACAGCAGCAGTAACTTACCACCAAACTTTGGAATCAGAGGGCCAGGAAGGCCCATGTTCTCATCCACATCTGGTACTGCTGCTAAAACCAGCTCTGTTTTGTCTGCATTGACAGCATACTGAAAATATCCAAGCCTCCATAAAACAGAGAATCTGACAAGTAAAAATACCTCAGTAATGTACAAAGAGTTGAGGTAATGGGTTTATTCATTGTAAAAGCAGCTGGTTTTCCTTGTTAATGTTTGTTTGGTTTAAAACAAGGGAAGATCCCTGTTGCCTAAGGAACAGATGGAATACACTGTAGTTTCTTCTCTTTGAGCCCTCTCACTTCTAATGGAGGCAAATTGTCAGTGAGTCTGCCAAGAACCCTAATCTTCTTTGTCTGGATAATATGTTAGATGGAGTTTAAAATTCTGGGATACAGCCTTTATCATAGGTTTGCCTTTGTGGGAGGACCAACCCTCCACCTTCCCAACATGAATCTTATGATGGAAAAATAAAAGCTCAGAATTTATCCTGATGGAATACTGTTTTATGCAGAATGCTGCCTTTTTTTCAAGATGGAATCAGAATCATATTTTAAATTCATTAGATGTTCTCTGAACCATAAATTATTCTCAGTGAGAGTGTAGTGTTGACACTTGTCTATACAGCTGCATGAAACAAGAATCTGTCCTGTGGTGGGGAGGGGAAAAGAGAGTATCAATTTGGTTTTTACCACAAAACTAGTAAGAAATGAGGCATTCAGTGACTTTTGTCTTTTACTTTGTGAGTTTTGTATCAGCCACAAACACACAACTATTCCTATGAAAATTCACAGCGCAATTTGAGCTCTACAGAAGGAATAGAATGGAAGGGGGTTTGTGATATCATCACTGGTGTTTTGTTTTTGGTGATGGATGTTCTTGAGGAAAAAAAGGGTAAAAAGAGATGTATAACAGAGAAGAACAAATATGACTCCATATTAGATCTGTTTGTAATGTAAGCTAATCACTAAAGGGATATTGCCTATAGCTTAATAATGGCCCAACTCTGGGAACCCTGCTTCCCATGCCATAACTTTAACTTAAGTGCCTTTGTTATGAACATTAACAAGCAGCACTGTTTACATTGGCCAGGACATAGCAGCAACCTAGATGTCCATTGATACATGAATGGATAAAGGGGTTGTGGTACATATATACCATGGAATATTACTCAGCCATAAAAAAGGATGCTGTGAGTCCAATGAACTGAGGTGGATGGGCCAGAGCCTGTTATACAGAGTTAAGTAAGTCAGAAATAGGAAAACAAATACCATGTATTAATGCGTATCTATGGCATCTAGAAAATTAGTGCAGACGAATCTATTTGCAGGGCAGGGATAGAGATGCAGCCGTAGAGAATGGACTTGTGGACAAAGTGGGAGAAGGAAAGGGTAGAATGAACCTCCAGTTACATTAAGATACACTAGCATGTGTAGAATAGCTAGTGCAAAGCTGCTGTCTGGCACAAGGAGCTCAGCTCAGTGCTCTGTGATGACCTAGAGGGATGGGTTGGGGTGGGGAGAGAGGCTCAGGACTGGAGGAGGTATGTATATAGTTACGGCTGATTTGTGTTGTTATATTCCAGAAACCAACACAGACTATAAAAGAGTTATCCCTTGATTAAAAATTTAAAAAATGAGCACAAAGTTTGACATAAGGGGAAAAAATAAATAAAATGCCTTTGTTTAGCTCACAGGAAACATCCTGACCACCAATGAATGGCTAAAGAAAGAAGAAATGAACACGTCCCCTTCAGAGTCTGACCAGAACCAGGAAATATTTGCAACAACTTATCACCCTTTTTACTCTACTTTGTCACCTCTGTCTGTTTGCTCTATGAAAGAAACTAGCTTTCAAACTAGTTTGAATATTTGAATTTGGTGCTAGTTTCAATAGCAGTCTTCAGCTATAAAGTTGCTCAGTTGAACTAGTAGCAATACGTAGGCTTAAGGGGCTTCCCTTGTAACTCAGTTGGTTAAGAATCTGTCTGCAATGCAGGAATCTGCCTTCCATGCAGGAGTCTGGGTTTGATCTGTGAGTCAGGAAGATTTCCTGGAGAAGGACTGCCATTGAAGACTGCAATTGAAACTAGCCCCAAATCTACACTTGGGGGCATTGGATTTTGGGGACACTAGTCCACTATCTTCTCAATCTGCTGGCTTTCCCAATAAAATCCCTATTCTTTGCCCCAGTGACTCATCTCTCAACTGATCGGCCTGTTGTGCAGAGCTCAGTAGGAGCCTGGACTTGGTAACGGATGCAGTGAATACAAAGAAGAGAAGGACCCCAAAGGCCCCAGAGCAGCAGAGATGGATCCCCCAGGATGAGGACTTCGTGATCTTGACAGCTTTTCCAAATACAGCACAACTTCATTTCTCATCTACATTTCCCATATTTCCCGGAACCGTGGGCTGTTTACAGAGTCAGGAGAATTTTTGCTTTGACATGAAGTAATCCTGTCCTTTGGGAGCCCCCAACATTTAGCCAAGGTTTAAGAGAGTTCCAGAAACCACATTTTTGGTCCACTGTGGGTTTGTTTGCTTTCCTGTTGTGGGTGCTTATGTTGGAGGAAATAACAACACTGCTAGCACTTTTAAAGTTTTACTATATGGGAATGTTTTTTTTTCCCCCTTATAAAATCAGTAGTGTTGTGAAAATCATGAAGCTGCTTCAAAATGTTCTCTACTGTCATCAAAATCCATCTGGATCAAAATGTTATGGCATTTAAAATTAATTACACATTAGCAATGTATTTCAAGATTATCTGAGACTGAAGAAAATAAGAATCAAAAAACAACAAAACCCTGAGATAATTCTGCAAAGAGGATCACTTTTTTTTTTTTAATTTTCTTTACTTTATTGTGTTGGTTTTGCCATACATTGACATGAATCCGCCATGGGTATACATATGTTCCCCCTCCAGAACCCCCCTCCCTCCTCCCTCCCGATTCCCTCTCCCTGGGTCATCCCGGTGCACCAGCCCCGAGCACCAAACCTGGGCTGGCGATTGATTTCACATATGATAATTAACATGTTTCAATGCCATTCTCCCATAGCATCCCACCCTTTCCCTCTTCCGCAGAGTCCATGAGACTGTTCTATACATCTGCGTTTCTTTTGCTGTCTCACATGCAGGGTTCTCGTTACTATCTTTCTATTAATGCACTCATTTTTATTCAAATCATTTAAGCCTAGGGGTGGTGGTGGTTTAGTTGCCTACTCTTGCGATCCCGTGGACTGTAGCCCAGCAGGCTCTTCTGTCCATGGGATTTTCCAGGCAAGAATACTGGAGTGGGTTGCCATTTCCTTCTCCAAGGATCTACCTCCAAGGATCAAACCCAGGTCTTCTGCACTGAAGGCTGATTCCTGCTTTGCAGGCAGATTCTTTACATACTGAGCTACAAGGGAAGCCCCTTAAGCCTGGGTAGTACAACAATTTCTACTGAGCACTTATATAGCTAAAGCCTGCTTGGACAGAGTAAATGTGTTACCGAGTTCTGTGCCAGAAGTTCTACAGCCTGTACAAGGTTCTGGAGAGTTCTAGAAGGTTCCTGATCTCCAGGTTGGGGAAGGAGATCCATGGTAGAAGTGGATAACAGACCTGGTCCCACAGGGTTCCAGTTAACTTCTCATTCTTCCTCTGAGACAGAAATTAGTAATGGTTCTTCCACATCTGGTGGCTCAGATGGTAAAGAATCTTCTAATCAAAGCAGGAGATCTGGGTTCAGAAGACCCCACCCCCCGCGCCAGAGAAGGAAATAGTTATCCACTCCAGTATTGTTGCTCGGAGAATTCCATGGACAGAGAAGCCTGGTAGGTCCCTGGGGTTGCAAAAAGTCCACACCACTGAGCAATTAAAACTTTCACATCTCACAAGGTAATAGGACAAGTCAATTAGCCAAATACAAGCCATCAGGGGAAGAGGGGTAGCTCTATCAGCAATACCCTGAGGGTCCAGGAGAGCCTTGCTAACTGCAGATGTGAATGACTAAGCAAGGGGGAGACTGGAAGTGACCCTTGAGCAGATGCTCTGCGTTTCCAGGCTGTGAGATGGGAGATGACCATGGAAGATGTGCTGAGTGGGAGGTGTCCACGTGGACCACTGCTGGCAGAGCGTCCTCGCAGGTCCCCCTGCCCTGTTCCTGGGAGGTGAGGTGCCCACTGCAGAGCTGGGCTTGAAGCTGCACACAGGTGCAGCCCTCCCCTCCGAGGCTACAGTCGGGCAGGAAGACAGACTCCAGATGCCTAACCACAGCCCATGGATCCAGAGCACCCTGGGTGATCAGAGGGGGCCCCACAGGGCTCACCTCTCATTTGGGACATGTTATTTGGGGGGCGGGGTGCTTTATTCACTCTTCTCCTTTTCAGTCACAGAACTACACAGGGGATGAATTATTTCACTCAGGGGGAAAAGAAAAAAATACATATGTCCATGCATGCAAATGTGTTGTGGTATGAGGGCCAACAGCCACTCCATGGAACAACATAGGCATTCCTGCGAGTGTTTTGTTTCTCTTGAGGTTTCTAGGGGCCAGGACTCCTGGTTTTCTTTGCCTCTGTATCACTAAAGCCTGACATTAAGAATGGAAGCACAGAAGAGAGAGTGGGGACCGGGGAGAGAGGAAATGCAGGAGGACCAATGAACACAGCTGCTCCTACCGCTGCAGTCACCGGTCAGTCTGAACGTTTGTCCATCATCTAACGATGACCCTTACCCATCTTTCCTTCTCCCCAGTTCCTGGAATTGCCGGAGTCTTAGCTGAGGTAGACAGTGCAGGCAGAGATGAGCATTCATACTTTCCCAACAGCTCCAAATTAGATGTGGCCGAGTTTCCTGGTATCTCCCTCCTCTTATGCCCACCAGTGTGGACACTGGTTCTCAGCCCACACACAAGGCAGTGGAGCCCTCCCCTGGTGGGGGCCCCACCTCTTCTCTGTCCCCAAGGCGCTTGGAAAGCCAGGTGTGGGTATGAATTTCCAGCAAGGCCAGGGAAGCAAGAAAGAGAGCAACCGAGATGTTGAGATTAAAAATAGGATAAACAGGAACTGAAAAGTCTGGGTTTCTATTTCTTTTCTGGTTCACTTTGTTTTCACATTTCCCCCAGTGAACTATGGTAGTCAGAAGTCCTCTCAACGAAGCAGTCAGTTGTCATCTGGGATAAGAAAATAAGACTTCTCGGACACCCCTATGTTAAATTCCCCACGCCCTCCTCCTGAGGACCAGTTCATTCATAGCACTTATTAAAATAATCTGCTGGACGGAAAAAGTATCAGCTTGAGGCTTTGCTCAGAAAAGCCTGCAAGCTTTTCCTTTCAAGGCCCTTGATGGTCTCAAACTGACAATGTCATAGATGTAAGAATATCTAGAACACATAGACTGCCAGCAAGCCTCCCGCGCTGAGTTCTCACTATAAGGGTCGGCCCTCGATGGGCAGCTGCAGAATTAACAAGCCCAGCAGCAGCCCTGCCTAGTGATGGCCAGGAACTCACGTTCCCTATGTCACTTGCCTAGAATCTTTTTCAGATCAACCCAAGAGAAGAGGTTGGACTTCCCAGGTGGCCAAGTGGTAAAGAATCCGCCTGCCATGGCAGGAGACGCAGATCCAGTCCCTGACTCTGCAAGATCCTCTGGGGGTAAAACATGGCAATCTACTCCACTACTTTGCCCAGAGAACCCCATGGACCGTCTGGCAGGCTATAGTCCGTGGGGTCACCAAGAATCAGACACAACTCAACAACCAAATAGCCAGAGGAGAGGTTTGCAAGCCTTGTGTGTGTGGATCCCTGTGATCGACAGCCAGACCCTCATTCATCACAACTCTGCTTCCTAAACGTATAACTCCAGGCATGTAAAGCGCCTTATAAATCAAAAGACCCCAGAGCTCCACCAGCCCGAAACAGTAGACAGTGGGAGGAGCCTGTGATGTCTGAATGAAACGCCCACTCAGCCAGCTGCAGGCTATCTAAAGCAAACATCCCCCTGTCATGGCCGCTTGCCCAGAAACCAGCAGCTGAGCTAGCCTCCCAGGGCGGGAAGGAAGGGCAGTCAGCTCTGAGCAGAGGGGCCCACGGATGGATGGATGGATGGTGGCGGCCGGGAGATCTCAGGCCCTGTCTCCCGGTACCGCCAATCAAAGTGGATGCTGCAGTAATGACTGATAGGCAACATGGACCATCTAACTGCCAAGTCGATGTTTATTATATTGTTTGGAGCAGGGACTCTTCTGAACTTCCTGTGATCAAAAACGCTTGTTAATCGTTCTTATTTAAAGCCAGATCTCCCAACATACAACGTTGTTACACATGGACTGAATTAAAAGCAGGAGATTGTTTTTGTCTCCAGAATTCAGCTAATGCCAAAACAAATGTACATTAAAATGCTAGACCTTTTTTTTTTCCTTTTATCTATTCCTTTTTTTTTTTTTTCCCCCTACAGGAGGCAGTGAAACATAGGAAAGAAAAATGAAGGTGTTGGAACAAGAACCAGGGTGACTGGCAGGGAATTTCAATTCTGTCTAGGTGGAAGTGCTAGGTTATAATAGGAATCATTAAATCGTTGTGTTGCTTTTACCTTTCTCCCTGCTGGTTTTCTGGGTGTAGCTTTACAATATGTGTCAATGGCTGGGAAAGGCCTCTTCAGAGTGGCTGTTTTCTTGCTTAAATTAAATGTTTTTGATGTATTTCCTCTAGATGCTCCACTTCTTGCAGAAAAATATTCAGAATGTGTTTTTTATTAAATAGTACCTCAGAAAAGCTCATGCATCTTGAAGGGTTTCCAGATAAAATATAGGTTATTCAGCGAAAATTTAAATGTGAGATTTTTTTCTTTTTTTGATGTCCAGGTAAACTGAATAATGAAATGTTGTACGGGGTATAAATATGCTAAAATGTCATCCATGTTGACCTGAAATTCAAATTTGAGTGTCCTGTATTTTTATTTGTAAAATTTGGCAACCTAGAACAAGCCAGATCATTCAACCACAGGATACTCTGAGCATGTAGAGAGTTCAAACATGTTCTGTGTGTGCATGCTCCATCATGTCCAACTCTGTGACCCCTTGGGTGTAATCCGCCAGGCTCCTTTGTCCATGGGATTCTCTAGGCAAGAATACTGGAGAGGGCTGCCATTTACTCCTCCAGGGGATCTTCCCAATCCAGGGATCAAACCCACATCTCCTGTGTCTCCTGCTTTGACAGGCAGTTTCTTAACCAGTGAGCCACCTGGGGAGTCCCCTGAACTAGACAGTAATTATTCTAAACACTGGGACAGCTGTTTCATTTCTATATTGCTACTTATACCAGGTACCTAGAAATGGTTGAGTCAACTTATCTAATATTGCCAACTGGTCATCAGGTCATATGGCAAGTCACAATGAGAATATGGAGACTATTCCAACATGTTTCCTAATAAGCTCAAGCCCTTTAGACTTGAAGGGGGAAAAAAAGAATTTTAGCACAAGTGGTAAAGGCACTGGGTAATTAATTAGAACGCCTTGAGTGTGGAAGAGGGTGGTGATGTTTCTGTGTTTGAAGCTGAGTCAAGGCCAGGAGTGCCTGCTATTTGCAGGGTATTTTTAATAGAAGATTTTTTTCTTAATTAGTTCCAAATTTGCCATTTTCTAGAAGTAAAGAACTGAAGAGTATATAGGCAGTCTAGGACTTTTGACCTTCCTTTCAGATCTCAAGTGCCAAAGTCAACGGAGCCTGATCTGAATTTGAAAACATTCCCAGGTTCTGCACACAAGGTCTAAAATTAAACTTAATTATCATTGCTTCACGATGCTCTGTTAGAGGAAAGTCTGTGAGTCAACAGGAGGTGTCCTGCTCAACCTTTGCTCATCACCTTCAAAGTGGTCCAGCCAAGAACGGCTAGTGACGCCACCACCCGCATGCGGGCAAGGACGGCTCGTATGTGACCCCGTAGCTTCACTTTAGATATACATTTGCTCAAACATCAAAAGAACAGAGCAATTTTCTTGACTTACTATTGGAGGCACCTTTTTTGTATTTTAAAAACGTCCTTCCTCATACTACTGGAGATCCTGCTGCTTGTTCACTCAAAACACCTCATGGGAAACTCTGAGAAAAGCTTTATTTAGAAGCAGATGAGCCTGTGAGTCATGCAACTTTTTGCTTGTGTTTTTCTTCTTCAGTTCTCCTGCTCCCATAAACATTTATATGAAGACAGGATATTTTACTGCATTTCAAAAGTCCATCTGCCACAGCTGCTTCTTCCCTACCTGAAGTCATCAACTTTCATGAAAAGAAAATATCTGGTTTTCTTTAAAATGCTGAGAAAGACCAAAAAAAAAAAAAAAAAATGACCCTTGAGCAGACTTACCTCTCCAACGAGTGTTTCTTAGCATCCCTCTATAAAGCAGTGGTGCTTGCTTAGCGCTGGAATCAGCCCAACGGTGGGAGGTACAGTTTTATAAGATGAACATTATTTCAAGGCAAAGAAATCACCAATTCATGAGGCAGTGGAAACATCATTTCTTTTCTTTTGGAAAAGATTGAGGAGAGTGAGAGGCTGTGTAAAAAGCACAGATTGATTTCCTGATCACATTTTCCTTTGAAGTTTTTCAGATGCTTCATTTCAGCTCGAAAGTAGCCGCTTGCTATAAGTAACACATTCTCCAGGTCTTAGGATCCTGCTCTGATTTAGTGTATTCCTTCTTGGCTCCAGAGTAGGTTTATGGGTTCTTAGATATTTGATTAAAAAACAGACTTCATTTGTGATCCAGAATAATACTTCTTTTGTATCAGCTTCAATCCTCTTTAACTGCAGTTTTGCCAATATTTCCTTGTTTAAAAATGAAACCAAGCAATAACAAAAAATCTTTATTGTTGTTCTTCCTCCAGCTCAGAATTATCTGCTTTCTTTTTGGATACTTTGCTTTCATGTTTTGATTACTCCTTTTCTCCAGTGCATGCACAGGTGCAGTTGAATTTCCCCTGGATATTGCTTAGTCACTGAAAGAACTAGGTTTAAAGCTTACTTTCTCAACTATATCAATACCAAGCAGATGTTAGTGGCAATACCTTCTAGACATGTAGAGAAAAGACCATACACGTGCTTGTACATCATTCACTGGGTCTACAACCTGAATCTAGAAAGCAAAGGAAGGCAGTGTGATTCTGTGATGGAAAATAGATGCTTCAGAGCCAGGTTACCTGGATTCCGATCTCAGCTCCATCACTTACTAGCTGTGCAGGCTTCAGAAATTGATCTAGTTGCTTGGAACCTCAGTTTCTCCATCTGTAAAATGGGGATAAAAGTGGTACCTCCCACTTCACTTGGTTGTCATGAGTATTAAAGAAACTGGCTTTGGTACTCAAAAGAGTTATTTGTCCCATCATAGGTGCTGTGAAATGTTGCTGTTGTTATTATCAAAAGGTTAGGACTATGTAGAGATACTCAAAGGGCTGGACATGGAAATTTTGGACATTGTGAATGATAAAATGAAAGAACAAATAGTGTTAAAATGTGTCTGCTGGAGAAATAGTTACTGAGTACTTACTCTGTGTTGGGGACTGCTCTAGGTGCAAGGATGTGAAAATCCAAAGTTACAGCATGTGCCTAAAGTAGTTTAGTATCTGGAGAAAGTTGAAGGAGAGCAAGGCCATTGGAATCAGAGAGCTCTGAGCTTGAGTCCAGCTCCATCAATAGAAACGGCCTTAGCAAATGACTTCTCTCACTTGTAAAATGGAGATACTATCACCCCATTAGGTTGCTGTGAATAAGAATATGGAACGCAGAGTATGTCTGTGGTGAAAGTGAAAGTGTTAGTCACTCAGCTGTGTCTGACTCTTTGACCCCATGGACTATAGCCCACTAGACCCCTCTGTCCATGGAATTCTCCAGGCAAGGGTACTAGATTGGGTAGCCATTCCCTTCTCCAAGAGATTTTCCCTAGCCAGGGATCAAGCCTTGCAGGCAGGTTTTTTTTACCCTCTGAGCCTCCAGGGAGAGTCCCTGTACGTGGTGAAGCTCAGTAAATAAATGATGATGCATATTATGCATGCACACATCAGTATCTGGATCAGCGTGCTCAGAGAGGGAAAGAAGATGATGGTACCAGATTACAGTCAGGCTTGGCCCAGGTGAAGCTGGAGGTCATATTCTGCCTGGAGAAGTCTAGTCAGGGGTTGCAGGGTGGCAGAGGTGAGGACAACTGGGTCTACTTTTGCAGGAGAGCGGATGTGTCCTAGGGAGGCACCAGTACCCACAGAGGCTTAGGGACCAGAAGGACTGGTGGATCTGGGAGAGACCATGGGTTTAGTGTTGTGAAACAAAACACAAGGTGGAGAGGTGGTAGGACTGACGATGCCCAGAGAGGCAGGGACTAGCTCACGTCTTTGTCAAAATGTCAGTGTCTCAGTTAGATTTCCTTGATGCCCCATTTAAATAATCCCTTCCCCATCATTTCCTAGAATCTGGCTTGGCTTTGTTTTTTCTCCAAGTCATCTTCTATACCTTTTCCACAAGTCATCTTCCAAACGTACAGGTCCATATGTGTGTGTGTCTCTCTCTCACACAAATACACCACACGCATGACTTATTTTGTCTATTATCTGTCTCTCCTTGTTAGAATGAAACTTCCATGAAAGCATGAACATTGTGTCCCCGGCACCCAGATTGATACCCAACACACAGTAGGTGCTCATTAAATAGAAACTGAACTAAAGGAATGAGGGTAGTGAATGCACAGCTTTCTCTGATGGGCAAAAATGTGAGT
This sequence comes from Antilocapra americana, assembly GCA_007570785.1. Lineage (NCBI taxonomy): Eukaryota > Metazoa > Chordata > Mammalia > Artiodactyla > Antilocapridae > Antilocapra > Antilocapra americana. The sequence goes on along the minus strand of ML664172.1, from coordinate 4,766,599 downwards.
TTGCCCTTTAGCCAGAGAAACCTTGAGAGTTCTAAGCAAGGGGCAATGCAGTCATATTTTCCTTTTGGAAAGAATGACCATGATCTTCATTGAGAGTGGACTGTTGATAATTTCTTCCAGCAATGTGAGCTGGCTGGACCAGGCCCAGACCCAAGGAGGGGAGAAGCTGGGGACCAGCAGAGAGGCTTGGAAGGCACAGCGGGCAAAACCAGATGACAGGTAAGGGGGACAAAAGGAAGAGTGAACAGGTAAGGTCTCTAGGTGTCTGCCTTGAGCAAATGAGCTTTATTCAGCAAGACAGTAAAAGAAGATGTCCGTGAATTAGAGAAAAATAATAATATTCTCACTCCAAGAAGGATCAAGGATTTCAGAGCTGCTCAGCATTGATGACTGATTGATTGAAAACATAAAGAAAGAAATGAGTTGGTCAGATCCTATTATTATTAAACCCATAGCTTCCTGCTTCCATTTCAAGCTGAAATCACAAGCTGGAATCAACATTGCCGTGAGAAAAATCAATAATCTCAGATATGCAGATGACACCACCATTATTGCAGAAAGCAAAGAAGAACTGAAGAACCTCTTGATGAAGGTAAAAGAGGAGAGTGAAAAAACTGGCTTAAAACTCCACATTCAGAAAACTAAGATCATGGCATCCAGTCCCATGACTTCATGTTTCAGGGGAAACAATGACAAGGCTTTCTTTTCTTGGGCTCCAGAATCACTGTGGATGGTGATTGCAGCCATAAAATTAAAAGATGCTTGCTCCTCGGAAGAAAAGCTATGACAAACCTAAGCAGCATATTAAAAAGCAGAGACATTACTTAGCTCACAAATATCTTTATAGTCAAAGCTACCGTTTTTCCAGTAGTCATGTATGGATGTGAGAGTTGGACTATAAATAAAGCTGAGCACTGAAGAATTGATGCTTTTGAACTGTGTTGTTGGAGAAGACTCTTGAGAGTCCCTTGGACTGCAAGATCAAATCAGTCTATTCTTAAGGAGATCAATCCTGAATATTCACAGAAGGGATTGATGTTGAAGCTGAAGCTCCAATACTTTGGCCACGTTATGCAAAGAGCTGACTCGTTGGAAAAGACTTTAATGCTGGGAAAGGTTGAAGGCAGGAGGAGAAGGGGATGACAGAGGACGAGATGGTTGAATGGCATCACTGATTCCATGGACATGGGTTTGAGTAAGCTTCAGGAGGTGGTGAAGGACAGGGAAGCCTGGTGTGCTGTAGTTCATGGGGTTGCAAAGAGTCAGACATGACTGAGCACCTGAACAAAAGAGCTTCCTGAATCCCTTGTAGTCTCAAAAAAGATAAGACTTAAGAAAATGCCTTTCTTAATACCAATGGGAAGAATTCAGCAACAGATGTCTGTGAAGAGCCAATAACATCTTAAAAGACAGTATTTCACCTAATATTATTGTTATTTACTTTAATGAGCATGCTTTGCATGCACAAAGCTTTACTCCATGCCTGTGAGCACTGTGTTCAGTCTCTATTGATTGGCAGCTGTGAGGCAAACTGAAGAATCAGTGAAGCAATGAGATGAAATCCAAAGAGCTTCCATCAGAACTTTTCTCCAAATACCCTTCTTGGAGGCAGAAGTGGCATACAGGTGTTGCCAAACATCATGATGACCCAGCCACACAGCTTCCATGGGTAAATCTATGGCAAAGTTATCATCACTCAGCCCTGGTTTGAACTAAATTCCTGGCCAGGTTGCTGAATTACATCTACTTTCTGAAGATGGGTAGGATACCGGGAGGCCATGTATTCAGTGTGGCTGGATGTAGCCCTTCAGTGATCTTCCAAACCCTGAGATTCATTAATTCTAGTCAATGACACAGCAGTGATCCACCCCAGGCTGGGCTGACAGTCACCACTGGGATGAATCCAGTGTACAGTTCTGTCTCCTGGTGACTGGGGCATCCTAGGAACCAGCTGGTGTCTAGAGCAAAAGGGCCTTGTCCGCATGTGAGGGGAGAATGGACGTTTCAACCATTAGTTCTCTCACCCATAAAATGAGGATGAGAACATTGTGTTGAGAAAGTTAAATGGAATAAGACCATCCAGCTTAGCATGATGCCTGAACGGGCAGGTGCACAATCAATGGTTACCAAGATTGTGGCCCTGATGGTGTTCAATCCTATCTCTACTTCAGAGATGCTGAAACATGTGAAGATTTAAAAGGGAGATATGTAGAAACAGGTTCATAAATGAAGAAAGTGGAAAAAATGAAAAACTGCTTTGCTTAATATGAAGATAATTTGAGTTTCCTGAAAGGACTTGGTCATTATTCAAAACTGACACCTTTAACTAAATATACATTTCTGAATTTATATAAATAACTAAATATAAATTTGCTTATAAATGACACATATAAGCAATTCAGCATTTTTAGGACTTTGTATCTACTATTATTGTTAATATTTAGAAAATGATGTTTTGTTAGAAGTGGTGTCTTTCAAACTTCTAAGTTGTATTTTTTATTTTACTTTATTTTTAATTAATTTATTTTTTCCTTTACATTATCGTGTTGGTTTTGCCATACATTGACATGAATCCGCCATAGGTATATATGTGTTCCCCTTCCAGAAGCCCCCTCCCACCTTCCTAAGTTGTATTTTTTAAAGTTTACTGTATTCCTAAATATGATTTTTATACACACACACAAAAAAGGGTTTTTTTTAAAAAAAACACATCCTTAATTTTGCAGTAGAAATGAATGAAATAGCTGGTCATCTTTTTCAGAAATTCACTTGTGCAATTTGAGAAGTTCTAGATGTAGTGGGAGATTTCACTAAAAGACTCATCAACACCTAGTGTTTCTTTGATCTTTCTCTCAAGTCAACTTTGCTAAGACTCAATATTTTAAAAGAAGCCATGCATATATATTCCTGTTTATAGCTTTTAAAAGTCTACGTTTTGCTTAGGTTATTAATTTACAACTTCCAAGGTACATTTTTCCTCCCAGCAGTTTCTTGGAGTCATTTTCTTATGTGTCACTTCTGTTTTCCTTTGTATTATCATGTACCTTTTATAATTCAACCCCAAATCATGCATCAGACATTGGCTATCTACTGTGTACTGTCACACCATGTAAATCTAGAATTCACTGTGGTCAGAACAATATTTTATTCCTCTCTTTTCTTCCTTTCTCCAGTTCCCCAAAGAATCCTAAAGAATGGTGTGTGCCAGGAATTTTCAAATGGAGATCAAGCTGTTGGAAGACACTCTGCTGCTCTTATTTCATTCCATTTGAATCTATGATGGTTGAAGTTTTCCACGTTCTTAAACTGACTCAACAAATGTCCCCTGGGGTATTTCCATCCTCTAACCATTAGTTCACTTTCTTTGCTTATTCATTTCCAGTTGCTTCGTGAACTGAGCCAGGGTATCAGAGATTAATGACTCAGTGCTATTTCAGGAATCCCCAGCATTTTCTCTGTGCTGACTCACCTAACAGTTTTCTAGGCTCACCTGTTGGGAGCATGGCTGTGGCCTAGCACATGTGGCTCTGGGTGGTCAGAAGGCTCCTGAGACTTACATCCAATTGCAAAGCTGTGATCTGAACAAAGTTCTTTTGCCAGTTTTTCCTTTGGCATCATCTTTCCCTTAAGTGAGTTCCTTGAGGATAAGAGAGAGCTTTGTCTTAATCATCTTTGAATCACCAATGACTACCACAGTACTTGGAGCACAATAAAACATCTGTGCTCAAGAAATATTTATTGAGTGATGGAATAATGTAATCTCAAGAAATCTTAAAGGCAGTTAATTTTGTGGATGCCTATGATTGTAAATATGGAAAAAACCATTTTAGGAAGATGGAGATTTAAGTCAATATTTGAGAATGTATTTAAAAGTATTTAGAGGGGAGGGGTAAATTAGGAGTTTGGGATTAACAGATACACATTACTATATATTGAATAGGTAGTTAACAAGGATTTACTATATAGCACAGGAAACTATACACAATATGTTCTAATGATCTATAAGGAAAAAGGGTCTGAAAACTAAATATATATGTATGTATAACTGAATCATTTTGTGGTATACCTGAAACTAACACAGCATTGTAAATCAACTATACTTTAATCTTTTTAAAGAAGTATTTCAATTTCTAGGGTTTCCTATAAAGAATGAGTATGACCAGAAAGCCATAAACTACCAAAAAAAGAGTTAAAGCTAGGATTTCCTCACCATAGAGCCTGGTGAGCTTTCTCTTAAGCCCATCTTTCTTATGCCCCTCTTATTTCTTTCTGCTTTTAGCACTAAATCCAACTCTTTTGTTCATTCTAACTTCTCTCTCCAAATATATGACATGAGTTCCATGAAATAAGAGTACATGGGTATCAGGAGCCCCCAAGACCATTCCCAGGGGAGATGAGTCACCAGAAAGACCCATGGAAGTCAGTGTGTAGTCATACTCAGAGCTACAATGCATTATAGTGAAAGGATACCCAGAATAATCAGCAAAGGGAAAAGATGAAGGAAATAAAGTCCAGAGGAAACCAGGCACAAACGTCTACAAGTCTTCTCCCATTGGAGTCGCACAGACAGGCATAGTTCCTCCAGCACCAAACTGCGACAACACACGTGAACTATTGTCTACCAAGGAAGACTGTTAGAGACTCAGGACTTTTACTGGGAGTTCGTCACGTAGGTGCTCTTTCCCCTACTCTCAAAAATTCCAGACTCTCAAAAAGGAAAGCATAAATTCCATTTTGTGTATGAACAGGTTAGGCACAGTAAACTACTCTTATCAGTTAGAGAATGGTGAAAACACTACAGAAATGGAAGCTTCCAGATGTCAGCCAAGGGCCAACCTTGCAGGAAGGCCTTTCTAAATCTAGGTCAGGTATATTGCTTCTTATCTGCACACACATGTACACCAAATTCATCCTCTTTCCCAGCTTTGGAACACTGCACCCTCGCGGTGCCAGTTCTGTATGTAAATCTGAAGCCCATTGCAATAGAGGCCAGGACTAATGCTGTCCATGGGGAAATCGACATCCTGTATCAGACACTTGAAAGCACAAGTGTAGCTAAGATAACCCAGGAGTGACTTCTGGGCAATAATATCTCATTGGTAAGCAGAAGAAATGGTGTCTAATAAAGAGATGAAAAAGGCAGAACGAGAACCAGGAGAGTGCAAAATCATGGAAACAAAGGAAGTAAAGAGCTTGGTGAATGTGAACTTGCAGAACTTCTTCAGAATCTCAGTATGAAACTTCAGGTTCCTCAGTGTGCCTCACAGAGCCCTCCATCTGCTCCGGGGGGACTTCTCCAATCTCTTCTTCACTCTTCCCTGATTAGCAAAGCCAGAGCTTCAGAAAGCCTGGAAATTAAGGACTGAACTTTTTATTAGAGTTTTTAGTAAGAAGATCACTGGTTACTCACTGAGAGAGCTATTGCAATATAGTATGATGAGAGGAGCGAGAATGCAAAGGACCAAGGAAGGAATGGATGGTAAAGGAGAAAAGGGCATATTGGAAATACATGCTGACTGAAGATGCAGAGACAAGATGGGAGCAGACAGAACAAGGTGGTGGCGAGATGAAAGCCCAGTCCAGGAAGAAGTGCTTAAATTGGGAAAATCTCAAACCCATTAGTAGTCTGAATCCAGTAAGTCCCTTTCTTATGAACCTTCAAGTTAGGAACTTCCACACATATGGATGTGCGTTCCATCATTGTCAGTTGTAACTGAAATTTCAGCTTGCCCTCCATCTCCTGGGCTTCCCTCATAGCTCAGTTGCTAAAGAATCTGCCTGCAGTGCAGGAGACCCTGGTTCAATTCCTGGGTCGGGAAGATCCCCTGGAGAAGGGATAGGCTACCCACTCCAGTATTCTTGGGCTTCCATGGTGGCTCAGCTGGTAAAGAATCCACCTGCAGGTGGGAGACCTGGGTTGACCCCTGGGTTGGGAAGATCCCCTGGAGACAGGAAAGGCTACCCATTCCAGTATTCTGGCCTGGAGGATTCCATGGACTGCATAGTCAATGGGGTTACAAGAGATCCTGGTTCCGTTCCTGAGTTGGGAAGATCCCCTGCAGAAGGGAAAGGCTGCCCACTCCAGTATTCTGGCCTGGAGAATTCCATGGCCTGTAGAGTCCACAGGGTGACAAAGAGTCAGACAGAACTGAGTGACTTTCACTTTCACTCCATCTCCTATTGCTGATGGTCCTTCAGCTCTGCCATCTCCCACCTTCTCTCCCTCCTCCAGTCAATAACTTTTCTGGCTTGTTCACTTGATGCCACCCCCTGAATGCCAGCTGTTACACTATACTACTGTACTTTACAAGGTGCTCTACTGAAAGATTTAAAATGTTTTCATTATTTTTGTGTGTTCTTATTTATGCATTATTTGTGTGCAAAGTATTAGGTAATATTACTTTATTATTAAGTAATAATATTAGGTTACTATTACTTAATAATAAAGTAATATTACTTAATACTTTGCACACAAATATATATAGCTGATTGTGTTAGCTGTGTGCCTAGGATAACGTTGTTGGACTTATGAATGCATTCTTGTCATGGAATCTGTTTGTATGCAGGTCACTTACTGCATAATATCCAACTGAGAGGACTTCAGCGATACAGGAGAGAGTAAGGATGATGAATGAAAAGGACATGAGGGGAGAGGAAAGAGATGCCAGTAAAGTTATAACTTGTGAACTTCAACAAGAAAAACAAACCTCATGATTTGAAAAGGGAATCATAAATATCTTAGTTGGTACACATTGATACATTTGCAACAAGGCTATGGAACAAACTGCCTATTCATCTCAATTTTCTATTAAAATGGAAACTTTGGCTACCAAAATCAGGCATCTGTATGAGAAATGGTTCTTAAGAAGAGGGGTGAAGGTTTTTAATGGACATTGCAAAGTATCAAAAAATGTCTTGCCAAACAATAAGTAGAACTGATTCATGATTGAAGATCTAGTTGAGGTGTGAAATCATACATGTTCTTTAAAATCCTCCTCCTCCGCCACCAGGTCCAAGAATGCAGCTGGAAGTGTTGATTCAATATTGTAGTTTGGGGAGGCTAGAGCATAAGGAAACTGAGAGTCCCAGTGATGTTAACCACTGGAGCCAAGGGAGGGAAGATCAGGAGAACCCGATTCTGAAAGACATGGAGGGCACGGGAAGTCTAAAGAGCAGAACAAGTAGAAGCAGTGACAAAATCAGACAAACCAGAGATTTGAAAGAGTAGATAATTGTGCTGAAGAACTCAAGTATGGACAGATTCCATGATTTGACCTTAGAGAGAGTTCCTGAAAAGGAGTAGAGATGAAGGTCACTGTACATGTGGAAGTTAAGAAGTAGAGAACAAGGAAAGCATAAGGATCCAAAGTTACGGAAAAGAATGGTGGGTCAGTGAATTTAGAGGAAATAGGGAACTTTTTTAAGTGCCCAATTCTTCAGTGGATGCATAGAGTTGGCTTAGGAAATGGTAGGCAACTAAGAACAAGAAGAAGTAGAAAAAGATAGTGTGAGGAGAATTTAGCCTCAATGAAGCAATAATATTCTGAGGGTATTGGGATAATGGTTTAGAAGCCTCAATGAGAAGTAAAAAAGAATGTTTAACCCCATCTCTGACACCTACCATCTGGGCCACCACTGATGCTGAGGTAGAAGCTCCAATATTTTGGCCACCTGATGTGAACAGCCAACTCACTGGAAAAAGCCTTGATGCTGGGAAAGATTGAGGGAAAGAGGAGAAGGGGACGACAGAGGATGAGATGGTTGGATGGCATCACCAGCTCAACGGACGTGAGTCTGGGCAGATCAGGAGACAGTGAAGGACAGGAAGCCAGGCATGCTGCAGTCCATGGGGTTGCAAAGTGTCGGATGTGACTTGGTGACAGAACAACAGCTGATACCTACATCCTTGAAAAATAATCAGCATTCTCTAGGGGCTTCAAAGGAGTGGTATAATGTTCAAAGAGAAAATAAACCACTCAACTAAATTGAAGTCTTATTTCACCCTTGAAATCCTTATCACTGTCTTCATTATCATATGAATTAACCATCTATGGATATCATGACCTCTCTTTAGCAAATTTAGTAATTATGTCAGAAGCTTTCAACAACAGTGTATATTTGTATTCAAGCCAACAAGGTATAGACAAGCTTACATTTATGAGATCTATTTATTTTTTAAGACTGAATCATAAGATCCCTTTACCTAATGCTGCCAATTAATTTCAAATAAGTTTTCAAGACTGAGTTTTAGTAAAAAACATACATTTCATGAAGGTTTGCCTAAGATTGCATCTAACTGTCATGGTTTTGAGACGAGTAGTTTAGTGTGTTGGTAATTTTATTCTGGAAAAAAATTTCAGATACTATAAATAGCATAAAGTCTGTTGTTATCAATAGCAATCTAATAAATATTAAAATCTGGTTGTCATGTAAGATTAATGAGTGATTATTTAGGACTGAACACATGTTAAAACTATTTGGCCACAAAGTAGCCCATTAAAATAGTGATGATATGAAACCAGATATAATCCAGAAACAGTTCAAACATGGAAATACTTAATCTGTCCATCATTTCAGAGCTCTTATTCAATATTCATAATTCAAAATCCTCATGTTTTATGCAGAAATCAGTAATTTGGCAAATCCTATATGAAAGAACTAAATAGTTTCTGTCTCAAAATTATTCCCTGAAATATTTTTTAAAGTGTTATTCTAGAAAAGCAATGATTAGTGTAAGAAATGTAGTAACTGACAGATATTTTCCTCCTGCAAGCATTATTATTTCTGTTGAACATATGGAGCCATTTAGAAACTATTTAAGTCTCTCTAGAAGCTGTATGATACTGTTGTAAGAGATAATAAAAATAATCATAGTTGCTAAAATGTTTTGCATTTATTATGTCCCAGGCATGATAAATGGCTTTATTTGGATTATTTATATAATTATCATTAAAAAAAACTCCCATAAGACAAATATTGTGGTTTTTTCCCCATTTTTACAATGAAGTAACTGAAGCTGAGAAGGTTGAGAAACCTGATTCACAAAGCTGTTGAAGGTCAGGCTGGGATTTGAACCCAAGTCTGATTCTGTTCTATACACCTATCTATTTACATGAGCTCAGAAGTCTAATTGCCATGGACAGACCCTCATGCAAGGAAAGCTGACAGACCTGCTCACCCTTCCTCTCTTTCAAGTCCATTACCCAAAAACTCAAGCTGCAGATCAACCTTTCTTGAAAGGCAGAGGGCATGAGGACGTTTCTAATTCATTAATGGATTACTTTGGGGGTGGCATATTTTTAAAGATTTGTTTGTGTTTCTAAACATCAGGCAACGTTAACAGTTGAAAGAAACTTAGAGTTCTGGAGCTCGGCTTCTCATTCGATGCAGGGATCGCTTTCCTTTTCCTGGCCCTTCTTAACACTTTCAGAGACCAGCTTTGGATTAAATATAGTTTCATGATAATGAAACTAGAGTGTGATAATTTCTTTCTTCAATATCTTGCTTAGTGTCCTCACTACTGATGACTGACTTGGCCCCTTCCTTGGAGCCTTCCAGATCCTGACGTTCTTAGTTCTTTGGAACTGTTGCATTTAGTGAGCATTGAGATCATTGTGATGCATCTATAGGCACAAGAAGACTATGAAAGGGATCACATTTTTTAATTCGAGCCTGTCTCAGTGAAGACAGCTTCATGTGCATGTTGAGGCACATTTTAAGACATTCAGAGATAAGTGGGTCCAGGATCAGTTTGGTGGCTCACTGATATCATCACAGACTAGGGCTCTTCTTTGTCTGTGTGCCATCCTCTGGTGACAAAATGGTTGCAGCTATTCCAGCGATCACTACAGCAACATCTGACCATAAAAGAGGAACATGTCCTCCTGGGTACTGCTTTGCAATTATGAAGTAAAACCTTTCTCATAAGTCCTGCAGATGCCTTCCCCTCAGATCTTAGCCTATAATTTATCTTCATGATCTAGCTATAAATCTAATATCTGATATTTTCAGTTACTCTAGAGGAGGTGAGGTCTGTGAGTGGTACGAGTGTGGAGGGGGGAGAGAGTTGAATATAGCAACTTAGCTTGCTACTCTGATAGCTGTCCCATGCTTATACAGCCAGGAACAGAAACAAGAACTTCATGAGTACTCAGATTTCCTCATTTCAGTTCAGTCGCTCAATCATGTCCGACTCTTTGCAACCCCATGGACTGCAGTACGCCAGGCCTCCCTGTCCATCACCAGCTCCCAGAGTTTACTCAAACTCATATTTCCTAAGCCACTATTTTTAAGGCAAATAAGCAAACACTGGGCTCTAGCTTAAGTGGATTAGATCTGGACAAGTGGATGTATTGATCTGACTCTAACTGGGCAGTCTCAATGAATTTTAACTGAGAGATGGATTAAACTAAAAAATATCCAGAGCACAGTCAAATGTTTCTCATATTTGACAAAAGTAACTGGCATTAAGTTAGTTGCCTTTACTACCAGTAAGGTTTCTTCCTTTTTTTTTTTTTTACTGTCTGTTTGTCAGACTCCAGGAGTAATCCTAATAAGGCCACCACCTTACCTACCTTCCTGTAGGCCAGCTGGTCCATGATTGGTCAAAGTTTCACCTGACATAGACGAATACATCAGCAACGTTGTTGGGCTCTCCTGAACCAAACAAAATAAAAGGATCCCCCATGAGGTTAAAAACTCAGCGTAGAACATCTTTCTGTGAACTAGAACTTCATTCGACCTTTACCAGGTTGAGATAAACATCAGCAGCCTGGATACAATGACTCATTTCTAAATAAGCAGAATAATTTTCACACCTGTCCTTGAAAAATTTTGCACTGGGCATTTAGAGCCCCAGCGAAATGACCATCTATCTAAGTCTTCAGAGGAAATGAGGTCACACTTGTAGGATGACCCTGAAAGAAGGGGAGCTACACATTATGGCAGGACTCCACAGCTACCATTGCTGGCAAGAATGTTCATCTGAACCCTCAGACACCTGCCTGATAGTAGATGAGGCTACCTTGAAGTTGAACTTCAAAAATGAAATTTCACCTGAAATATCAACACTAAGTCTGTCTATCTATCCATCCATCTATCTATCTGCCTATCTACAATCTATTATCTATCTATCAATCTATCAGCTGTCTAATCTATACATCTATATAGATAGCTATATCACAATGGTTATTTGGAAAGTGTATTGTACTTACAAAATATTTCACACCCAAGCTTTAAGGTACGGATAAATGTTTAAGCATCTCTTTTGTCTACATTGTTAATGCTGATTTGTCTTTTAGAAAGTGTGAATGATCCCTTTTAAAGTTGTTTGGGTATTTGAAACATAGACAGCTTAGCAATCTTTGGTTAATCATCAAATATCCATTCAAACTCAAGAATGAAACAGAATTTTTGTGTGTGTTTGTGAGCAATTTTCCTGAAGACAGTTGAATTTCTTTCTTTCTTTCTTTTTTATTTTGGTAGTCTCTTCTGCTATTAGCAAACATTTAGATTTATTCTAGCTTATGAAACTTTCAACTGTGAAACTGACCTATCCCCAGTCCCCTTTGAGTAAGACCAGGTGCTTCATACATTTTCCTCCTACCCACAGCAAGAATCCCTTAGGAGAGAAGGCAGGAAGTAAGATTTTTGACATTTGTGTTGTGCAAAAGTGTCAATAGACAATTCAAAAATGACCAGAGGCATGCTACTAAAACCCATTGAAAATGATCTAATAAACCCTAACTTTTTACATGTAGTGCAAGACTCATCTCTCTCTCTTGCTTAAAACAAAAATTTCCCCCCTTTCTCCTATTTAAACAACAGCTATCAAAGATTTCATGATTGTCCCATTGGACACAGTTCAAACAATACAGGCAGGAAAGAATGCACAGCTGTCAAGGAACCAGCCCAGTCAGAAGTGCCCCCAGACAAATCGCTGTACATCATCGGCTGGTTTTAATTAACAGCAGACTCTGAGCTGTTTTTTCTCCACTCCCACCCCCACCCCCCTTCTTCGGTAACTTTAAACAAAGTGATTTGTAATGTTCTGTCTTATATAGCATCTATCCTAGTGGAAATGGAGGATGTTCATGGAAATAGCTGAGCCAAAGTTCAAAGCAGATTACAGCATCTAAAGGATACCTTGAGATTTTTATCTTGGCCCTTGAAGAAGAATGAGTTAAGTTCAGTCATTCTTGCTCCTGAAGAGCTGAATCGCCTGTGACGTGGAGTTACATGGTTATTATTATACTGGATTGTTATGAATGCTGATCTAATTTTAAGGACATTTTTATCCTGTCATTAATGAAAAAACATTTTCTGCTGCAAACAGCCCCAGTCAAGAGAGATCTGTAAGATTTATTTAAGGGAAGACTTCCTTTAGTGAATAAAGACCTTCTCCAGCAAGGAAAGAATTCACTCAGTGACAAATACTATTGGAGGCACTCCATAACACAAATATTATTGATGGAAGACACCTTAGAGGTCACAGTCTGACCTTTGTTTTATATAGATGAGAAGACTTGATTGCTCTATATTAATACATGTAGAATAAATTATTAAGACCAATGCCCACAGAGAGAACTTGCATGATGTCCCAGAAACTGGTTGAGAATGCCACAGGTTGCATACATATGATTCCTATGGAGGAAAGGGGCTTAAAGTGACTAGAAAATATTTAACATATAGACAGAAGATTGTGTTAAGAACGAATCGTCTTTTATGCAATAAAATCGCAAGCTTAGCTTTCATTGCCATAATGACCAATGAGATGATTGGGAAAAGTAGAGTTGGAAAGTGGGTCAGATGGTAAAGAGTCTGCCTGTCATGCAGGAAACCCAGGTTTGATCCCTGGGTCAGGAAGATCCCCTAGAAAAGGGAATGGCTACCCACTCCAGTATTCTTGCCTGGAGAATTTCATGGACAGAGGATCCTGGTGGGCTACAGTCCACAGGGTCTCAAAGAGTTGAACACAACTGAGCCACTAACACTTACTTTCTTTTCACTTTCACTCCCCAGTTACCTTAAGTAACTTGGACCATTTCATTTAACGCACTTCATTCCTGAGTTAAACACTGCTCAGCCTAACTATTTTCAAATTCATGGAAAAAGTGTAATAAAGTGGCCAAGATCATGAGCTCTTAAGCCAGTCTGCCTGGGTCAAGTCCTAGACCTACTACTTACTCGCTGAGTAAATTCAGATGAACTATCTAGCTCTCTGTGCCTTGGTTTCCCCATCTGAAATGTAGAGGCAAAACTATGACCTCCCTCCTAGAGTTGTGAGAATTAAATGTTATTATATGTGAGGCTTAGAATGGTACCCAGTAAGTTCTATAGACTCACTGCCTATTATAAAACTGAACTTCATCCTTCCTGATCAGCTTTCCACAAGTATGATGCCAAAGATCCAAGGCACCTTTGGTGGCCATGTTATTGCTCTATAAATTATTTGGGGTGCAATTTTTTCTGGGGTGGTTTTTGATGTCTTTTGAGAAAGAGGAGGCTTGAAAATAGACTTTTCAGGTCAATAAAATGCACTGGTATCTTTTGATGAAGTTTTCAAGAACAACAGCATGCACGCCTACAAAGTATGACCTGGTGTCATTTTCAGGAGCAGAGTGGGGACTGAAAAGGGCATTTCCAGCCGTAAGGTGGCATTTGGAATCCTTGTTTAAACCTGACTCCACCATAAGATGACTCAAGAAAATAAGATCACAGAGAATGTAGGCAGTATATATCCAAATCACCTTCCAGTTTAAATAGCTTCTCCCTGCTTCAAGACAGCTTTCAAAAGGGTATTCTGGCAAATCGCAGCATTTACTAGAGAGATAGCACTCAGTCTCTTATACTCAGTGTATCAAGCTTTGAAGCACTACTAGGGATTGGTAAGAAATGGCCTCTGGGTCAAATCTGGTCCACGCCTTCTTTTTTTTTAAAATTAATTATTTCTTATTGGAGTACAGTTGCTTTACAGTGTTGTCTTAGTTTCTACCATACAGCAAAGTGGATCAGCTGTAGGTATCCAAACGCTCCCTCTTTTTTGGATTTCCTTTCCATTAGGTCGCCACAGAGATTGAGTAGACATCCCTGTGCTATACAGTAGTTCTCACTGATTGTCTATTTTACTCACAGCATCCATTTTGAACTGAGTGTTCCCCCCCCGCATATTTAAAGAGTTATAAAAATAACAAGGTATGCAAAAGAGGTGGTTTGCAGTCCACAAAGACTAAAATATTTCCTAGTTCTTTAGAAAAAGTGTGTTGACCATTGAATTAGGCTATAACAAAATATATTTAACATAAAAACCTCATGGAGCATCATTTATCCTTTTCTGGTTCAGAAGCCACTTCTAACATGTAATATTCCAGGTTCAAGATTATGACCCTCAGTTATGATTGTCCTCTACTTTGGTTGTAAGTGTAAATTCCAAAATTGGATCACCTTGGATAGAATTAAGGCTCTACCACTTACCAAGTGTGCAATCTTTTTCAAGTTACTCAGTCTTCCTAAACCCTGGTTTCCTCATCTGTAAGAAATAAACATGATAATAGCTGCCTCATAGAGCTTATGTGAGGATCAAAGGAGATAATGCATGCAGGGTGCTTTGCATGTGAGGGAACCTTCATTAAATGTGCATGTGATATGAGTTGTTGCTGTTAGGCCTCCTAACAAAAAGCATCTGGTTCTTTGAGCTCCCTGGTTATTTACATTGTTGCGTGAATGGAAACTGACAACACCTTCATCCTGGCTGGATGATCTGTCAGTTTCCCAGCTCTAATTTCTAGTGTATCCATTATAATACATCAGATTTAGAGGTGCCACATGTGGCTGTTACCCATGACAGGCGTTTGAAAAGACTGAATGAGGAGCATGATCCCTGCCAAAATCTATACCCACAAGTACACCCTCCTGTCGTGAGCCCATTCTAGCACTGAAGGCTGCACATGAGAGGCACACATTCCTCTTTCTTCTAGGATCCCTAGAGCCCTAAGAATCCACCTGCAGTGTGGGAGACCTGGGTTCGATCCCTGGATTGGGAAGAAACCCTGGAGGAGGGTATGGCAACCCACTCCAGTATCATCACCTGGAGAAGCCCCATGGATAGAGGAGTCTAGCAGGCTGCAGACCATAGCGTCGCAAAGAGTCAGGCACGACTGAGTGGCCAAGCACATAGAGCCCTAGGGTGGCCTTAAGATCGTTGTCTTGTTCCTAAGAATCAGGTGAGTTGTGGTGGTCATTTCACAGATATTTTATCAATCATCAATTTGTGCGTATTAAATATATACAATTTTTATTTGTCAGTTACACCTCAATAAAGCTTAAAAAAGAAATACAAAAAAAAAAGATGCTTACAAAGAGGTTTTGAAATGATGCTTTAATAACAAAGTAAAGCTAAAACTATACATTTGTAGAAAAAGAAAAGGAAAAAACTAGCCTGTAGTCATAGAGACAGGAGCGGTCCCAGTTTGAAGTTAAGCGTTAGTTGTTCAGTCGTGTCTGATGCTTTACAACCCCATGGACCATAGCCCACCAGACTCTTCTGTCCCTGGGATTCTCCAAGCAAGAATACTGGAATGGGTAGCCATTCCCTTCTCCGGGAATGTTCCTGACCCAAGGATTGAACCTGAGTCTCCCACATTGAAGGCAGATTCTTTACCATCTGAGCCATGAGGGAAACCCAGTTTGTGTGACTGTAATTCATGAGCAGAGCATTGGCAAAAAGTGTTCCTTTAATTCAGTTGCTAGAATGAAAGGCATGTGAATATACTATACCATGAGTGAAAAATGAACTTTCATTTTTAGGAGGTTCTCAGAATTGGGGAATTTTGTGTTATTATAATACAACCTTGCAAAGCCTGATTCATGTAATAATGTAATAGGAAAAATCTATTTCTGTAGAGTTCTGTGATATATCTAGTTTATTCAAATGAGGATCATCACTTGCTCATTTCTAACTATATATTTTTTTTAATTTGTGACTCTAAGTCACAAGGTAGATTAAGAAAAGGCAAATTTTCAAGCTTTTAATTGTACTGAAAAGTGTTTATTCATGTTTGAATATTCTAACATGCTTTCATCTACATCTCTTTAAGGGTCAAAAAAGTCTGAATTTTCCTGTAGGTCTACATGACAAGCATTTCCTTTTAACACTTCAATAAAAAATATACAGAAATTTTCCATAGCTCCAAAAAGCTGAAGAGCAAGACAAAATTTCCACTGAATATTGGAAGTTGGCCTCCCAGATGGAGCATGTAGTCGTGGTGAGAAAAGTAGTTCTCTTTTACAAGGTTTGGAAGCCCATTAAAATTTCTCCATCTCCCCAAACAGTCTCTGAGCAAGGTCAAAAATGTCCCACACTATTAGAAAAACAAAAAACAAAAAACGCTGCCTGTGACTTAGAGAAATAGTAGAACAAACTATTTGAGCCTCATGCATCTTCAAGTACAACATCAAAGGGCTTTTATACTTGGGAGAAGATGAAGCAACATTCTCTCGTCTTGGTTTATCAAACACAACTGATCAGTTTAGTTCAGTCGCTCAGTCATGTCCGACTCTTTGCGACCCCATGAACTGCAGCATGCCAGGCTTCCCTGTCCATCACCAACTCCCAGAGCTTACTCAGACTCATGTCCATTGAGTCAGTGATACCATCCAACCATCTCATCCTCTTATTTCTACCACGCAACATTAGTTAGCGTGCAAAATCTGAATGCGAAATTGCTTTCAAAAAATTTCTGGTTAATCAAGAACTGTCATTTGTCATTTTGTCACCTTTGATAGCTGGCAGTCCCATGCTCTGATAATGAACAGAGGCTTTCTTAAGAGTTTGCTTTCCAATTTCTTTCTTAGCATAATTCCCCGCTAGTAGCATTTTCCTTCCTGCGGTCCTAGAAGGATGTTATGGGGGTGGGGAGTTGTTGCGCATTACAAGCTGTTTAGTATGGTCCACAGCTGTAGTAAAATGCTTATTTTCCGCCTTAAGGAAGTCGCTTCAGCTAACAACACTGCCTTATTATGGCCATTAAGAGATTCCGCTTTTGTGAATGGAGTAAGTTAATAAAACAGGTTCAAATGGGTTCCGTTATTAGAAGCGACTCTCCAAACTCAACATGGAAAGCACTATTCTTGGAGTTGCCTGATGGGCTGATCTCCATACACTCCATCAAATGTGTGTGTTAGCATTTTGCTGTTGTTTTCCTGAGAACACTCTTCCTTGACCCAGGAGTGGCGCACTCCCTAATCCTCATCTCCTTTATTTCATCCTTCAGCCAGGATTACAGATATGAGAAGCAATTAAGAGTGGTGGAAATATAAAATAATATTCTTTAATAATCAGGGCTGTTGTCATATAAATAGCAGCATAACTGGAAAGAGCGCTTCAAGGAACTCTGGAGTCCCTGCTGTTCCATCTGTCTCGTGGTGATTATTGTTAACTCCAGTACTGGGATATGACATCCTCACCCCTCTCTCCCCAGCAGAACTATTCCCAAGAAATGTCTAGACACTGTGGCCAGTTTACTGCTCTTCCCACTGCAGCGGCCTCCTCCACTGTCTTGAGAGCGCAATCAGAATAACTTTTCATCCCAACATTAGCTGTGATCATTTTCTCCTTTCCCAACTGTAAGCCAGTCCAACAGGCTGGGCCAGCGGGTAAAGACTTTCCCATTCATCTTCATTTGTTTCTCTTGGGTCTCATTCAACCACCTGCTAGAGATTTCACATCTTTTTAAATGTATGTGATTCTCATGATGGTTCCAAAGCTACTGTTCTACTGCCATTGTTTTGCAGAGATAAGGAAGCTGAGGTTCACAGAGTTGAAGCATTTGTCTAAAGGTTGTGCGGGCAGGCAGAGGAGCAGCTGGAGGAGTCCAAGCCCATTGTAATCTGTTCATTAAACACCTACATTCCACAAGGTACTCTCTGCAATGTTATCAGCCTATTAGTAAACCCAGATGCTGACAGGTGGAGTCAACCTGTTGACAGTCTCTCCAAAAACAGAGTCAAGATGTCACACTGTCAAAAGAATAGAACTGTAGGCATTCTGTAAAAGTTGAAAATCTGAAGGGCTCTGGTTTTTAACCATGTTCAAAAGTATCTGAAAGTGTGAGTCCATAATTGCCTCCATTCTGTGTTGCAGACTCTAGCATTTGCCCATTGCCCATGCATGGTTCACACCTCTACACCATCTGTGACCTCTGTGAATTTGTGGTTTGGGGATAAAGGAACGGAGTGGATCTGCTAGGTGTAGAAACTGAATCAACCTTTAGCCTCAAAGTGATTTTTTTAAGAAATAGCCTCTTCGAAATCATGCATTTCTTGCGATCTTGTGACCCTCAGGTATCTTTCCATGTAAGCCCTTATTTATCACCCTTTGTTTGTTGTTTAGTCACTAAGTCATGTCTGACTAGGGACCAGCTTTTCTAACCAGAAATAGTTTGGGAGAATTGATTTCACTTTTGATAACCTGTGGCTTATCCTATGGGGCATACTTCAATTCTAAAAGCAGTATTTAATAATAGGATGGTGTGATGCCACTAGTATTAAAATATTCTCAACTGTATGAGAAGCTCTGAGGTTTTTCTTTTCATTTTCTTTGAACACTTTTTTAAAAGTTTATTTTAATTTTTAATGAAGTATAATTGATTTACAATGTTGTATTAGTTTCAAGTTTATAGCAAAGTGATTTAGATACATACATATTTTGGAGGAGGAAATGCAGCAACCCACTCCAGCATTCTTGCCCGGGAAATCCCATGGACAGAGAAGCCTGGTGGGCTACAATCCATGGGATGGCAGAGTTGGACATGACTAAAGGGACTGAGCATGTACACACACACACACACACACACACACACACACACACACACACACACATATATACACATATTTTCCCTTATAGAGTACTACAAAATATTGAGGATACAACCCTATGCTCTATAATCGTTGTTGGTTAGCTAGTTTATATACAGTAATAACAGAAACTTTATTAGTAGTTCCTTTTTATGGAAGGATTGCACAGAAAATACCCATACCCACTTTTTAGATAGGTGTGATGGGTATGATGCATTTTAAAGCAAGTTGCTGGACATTAATATACTTCACCTGTAGATATGAGAGCTCAGTATTTGCTTATATACATTTATTTAGAAAACAGTTCCTACAGTGAAATGCATAAACCTTATGAGTTTCTAAAACTTTTGACAAATGCACACCGGTAGGTATGCAGTGCAACTCTTATCAAGATAGAGAACAAGACAATCACCAGCTAGGTTCTCTCACACCCTTTCTCGGTCAATCCCCACCTGCTCAGGGGCAACCAGTTATTCTTTTTATTTTTAATTATGCATAGAATGAGCTTCCATGATGGCTCACATGGTAAAGAATCTGCCTTTTATGCAGGAGGTGCAGGTTTCATCCCTGGGTTGGAAAGATTCCCTGGAGAAAGGAAAGGCAACCTCCTCCAGTACTCTTGCCTGAGAAATCCCATGGACAGAGAAGCCTGGTGGGCTACAGTCCATGGGGTCACAAAGAGTCGGACACAGCTAAGCACATGGCAGTGTGCTTGCCTGGAGAATTCTATGGATAGAGGGACCTGGGGGACCATGGAGTTGCAAAGAGTAAAACACAGCTGAGCAACTAACACATGCATGAAATGACATTTTCCAAAAGACACTCATTGAGGATTTATATCTACACCACTGCTGGAATTTGTTATCAAGTCATCCGTGACTACCTAGAGTACAGAATATTCATAAGTAGAAATTACCACACTTGCTTCTTTTCACAATTATCTCCATTTGTCCTTTCTTTAACCAAGCTTTTTTTCCCCCACCCTTGGCTAATGGTTCATCCACCTTTCTGTGATTTCCAGATCTGCACAAACTGCAAGGAAGTGGAGACTGGCGCTCTGCGCTACCCTAGTTTGGCATTCGCAGCTTCCGCTTTGCAACTGAAGTTCCATGGACTTTGGACATGGTCTAGTTATGGGGTGCTGAGTATGTCCTGTGTGCTAGGATCACTTGTGACACGCTGACACTGGAGATTTTTCTGTGCTTACTCAAAGGGTTTCTTGGCACCATTGGGCATTGCTCATTCGACACGGGGTACAGCAGAGTGATGGCGCCATCTGTTCCAGCTATAGGGCACAATGCTCAATTCAGGGCCAATCGTTAGTCAGATGGCACATGGCTCTGACTAAGCTGATTCTGTGTGTGTGTCACAGGATGCCATGAAGTGGAGTGACCTTTTACAACATGAGCTGGTACATTCCATTGTTGGATTTTTTTGCTTCAGGCCTCTGCCAAAGTAAAGCTGTAGGAGGAAGAAAGGAAAATCCATAACGGAGTCCTCCCTGCTCAGTGGAAAAGACAGCTGGCAGAAAAGCCACAAACATGGGTGCAAGTTGTACACGCGCCACTGAGACATCCTTGGGCAAAAGTATGAAATAAGAACGCTAATAGCATCATGATCATTTGCTTCAAAAGAGGTTGTAAACATTCCTTCAGTGAAGAGACAAATCCTTTGAAAACTAAAATCCATGACACAAAACAAGGTGTTCTCAGAATTCTCTGGACCCTTTGGGGCTCTATTTTCCATGGAGATGCTGCGCAGACTGGAAAGGCTAATCCTCTAGTTCTCACAGGTAAATACGGGCTCTAGGTCCTCACTGCGCCTCCAGAGCATGGACCAAGAATAACGTAATAGAGGTATAAATAACATAATAGAAGTAAAAATGCTCACTGATAGCTCTTGGGGCTTGCTATTAGACTCCGAGCAGCAAGAAAGATGCCTGCCTGCCCGCTCTGTTGCTTCAGTGGTGTCTGACTCTTAGCTACCCTTGGACAGTAATCTGCCAGACCTTTCTGTCCATGGGGTTACCCAGGTAAGAATACTGGAGTGGGTTGCCATATTCTCCTCCAAGAAATCTTCCCGACCCAAGGATCGAACCCCCATCTCCCGCATTGTAGGCAGCTTCTTTACTGATGAGCCACCAGGGAAGCCCACAGGAAAAATATGACCTGCCATTCAATTGTGGAACCCGGGGAAAATTTAATGAAGGTAACTATTTACAGATGTACGAGCTTGGGAAGCTCAAAAGGAAGAGTGAGGTACTAGCACCTCCAAGTCCGAGGAGGCAAGGTGGAGAGGGCCTGAGACTGGAGCTGCAGAAGAGGAACCATTCGACTGGAGCTGTAACCACACAGCCCGGTCCCCAGGGGAGGTACAGTAAGGGGGGAAGAGGGGGACGAAAAAGTATTTTGCTCTCTCGCTCCCCTCTTCCTGCAGTCTCCCGCCAGAGGGCAAGGCAGCCCAGGGAACACAGTCATGCCCCACAGAGGTCACTTCCAAGGGCAGGAAGCAGGGCAGAGAACTGGGGAGCTTGCCTGATGTTATAAGAGGAGCATATGGTGAATATCCAGCATCCTTATCAGAGCCTCATCCTGTAGGGGTCAGGAGGTGGGCAGCCATTCTGATATCCTGAGAAAACAGCTTTCTGGGACCATTCCCAAAGTCTAATTGGACCAATAGGCCCAGCAAGTCAACTACAATCCACATTTCATCAGGGAACCTGATGAGATTTGTCTAAGATCAATATAAAGATCTCCTTTATGGTTCTGAGTGCTTTGTTGTAGAATGCATGAAGGGGCTTCCCTTGTGGCTCAGTGGTAAAGACTCCACCTGCAGTGCAGGAGACAGGGCTTCGATCCCTGGGTCTGGAAGATCCCCTGGAGTAGGGCATGGCAATCCACTTTAGTATTCTTGCTTGGAGAATCCCCATGGACAGAGGAGCCTGGAGGGCTATAGTCCAGGAGGTGACAAACAGTTGGACATGACCTGGCAACTAAACAACAGCAATGAATTACATGAAAAAATCCAGAAGAAATGTAAATCTGCTGACACTTCAATTTTAGGTCTTTGAGACCCATTTTTCTGGGAGATAGTGGAAGACAGAGGAGTCTGGCATGCTTCAGTTCCTGGGGTAACAAAGAGTCGGATATGACTTAGCGACTGAACAACCACAACAAGACTCATTTTAAACTTCGGAGCTCCAGAACTGCAAGATGAATTTGTGTTATTTCAATACTCTGATCATTTGTCACAGCAGCAATAGGAAACAGCACAGCATACATTGAAGGCCTGTGAACATGGCTGTCCATAGAGTCGTTCTTGGCTTAGTTAGATGCCAGGTGGGTCAGTCTGTGCCAGACCCAGGGCATTGAGTGGCAGACATCAGATGACATAGTAACACAATATCAAGGCATGACTTACCATAAGTGCCCAAATTTAGCAGTATGATCTGTAGATTTTCATATCTTTGCAGTCACCATGAAAGTGAAAAGTGAAAGTCACTCAGTCATGTCCAACTCTTTGCGACCTCATGGGCAGTAGCGCACCAGGTTTCTCTGTCCATGAAGTTCTCCAGGCAAGAACACTGGAGTGGTTAACCGTTCCCTCCTCCAGGGGATCTTCCCACCCCAGGGATCAAATTCAGGTCTCCCACACTGCAGGCTGATTCTTTATTGTCTGAGCCACCAGGGAAGGCCATAGTCACTGTGACCACTTGCCAACGACAGAGCAACACTGCCTTCCAACTGAAGTGGACATAAGAATACACCTCCGAGGGAGGACCTTCTAAAAGCACCACCAGCCAATCGGAGCCAGCAGAATTGGTCATTTCACTGGGGACGTCGTCCACGGAGCCCATGAGTCCATCACCCCATTGTGTTCCTCACAAGCCCAGAGGGAGGCAGGGCTGTGACCTGCTTAGAAGTTTCCAGCAGAATGGGTCTCAGCTGCCAAGCATGTTGCACAGTCTTACTTATTAATGAGAGGCCAAGAGAATGCTCTGAGAATAATTATTGGGAAAAAAAAATCCTTTGAGCAAAATTCTGAGTACCCTCCTAGAGGTGGCTTTTTCAAATATCTGCACTCTAGTAGCCTTTTCTGAATAAATGGTGGCTTCAACTTCCTATGGCTGCTGTGACACCACAGCCTTGTTGTCTAAGGACAAAATAAATTTACAGTTTTCTGGACGTTCTGGAAGCAGGAAGTCCAAACTCAAAGTGTTGGGAGCACCGTATGCTCTCTGAAAGCTCCCTTGACACATCATCGCTTGCCTCTTCCAGCTTCTGGTTTCTTGGTTTGTGGCAGCATCGCTATCATCTCTGACTCTGCCTTTGCATGGCCATCTTCCCTGTGTGCCTTCACTTCGTCTACCCTCTGTGTGTGTCTGTCTCTGTAGCCCTTCGCCTCTTGTACTGGGGCCCGTGTTCACGACTAATGATGTGAACTAGATTAGAACTGCAAAGACCTTTCTTTTAGTGTGGTTGAGGAGCTGTAGTCAGACATCATAGACTGAATCACTAAAGCCACAGAAATTAACTTTCTTGCAGTTCTGGAGGCTGAGAAGTCCAAGATCAAGGTGCCAGCCGGTTTGGTATCTGGTGAAAGCTTTCTTCTTGGCTTGCAGATGTTCACCTTCTTACTATGTCTTCACTGGGCTAAGAAAGAGACCTGGAGAGCTTTTCATATAAAAGCTTCTCATGTTGTATTAGCGCCCCACGCTTACAATGCTATTTAACCTTAATTACCTCCTAAAAGTCTGTAGGGTCAAAGCTATGGTTTTTCAAGTAGTCATGTACAGATATAAGAGTTGGACCACAAAGAAGGTTGAACATCCAAGAAATGATGCTTTTGAACCGTGGTGTTGAAGACTTTTGAGAGTCCTTTGAACAACAAAGAGATCAAACCAACTGATCCTAAAGGAAATGCACCCTAAATATTCCTTGAAAGGACTGATGCTGAAACTAAAGCACCCGTACTTTGGCCACCTGATGTGAAGAGCCAACTCATTCGAAAAGACCCTGATGTGGGGAAAGACAGAGGGCAGGAGAAGGGGACGACAGAGAGTGAATTGGTTGGATGGCATCACTGACTCAATGGACATGAGTTTGAGTAAACTCCAGGAGTTGGTGATGGACAGGGAAGCCTGGCGTGCTGCAGTCCATGGGATCACAAAGAGTCAGACATGACTGAGCAACTGAACAACAACTTCCTAAAGACCTTATATCCAGATAGACCCAAAGTGGGGGTTAGCCCAACATATAGATTTGTGGGTGGAGGGACACAGTTCAGTCCCAGCAACCTTCTTTCCAATTAAGGTCACATTTAAAGGCCCTGGGGGTTAAGACTTCAGCATATCTTTCTGAAGGGACACAATTCCACCTACAACAAAATATAATGGTGGGAAGGTTCCAGTAAGTGTACCTGAAGTTGGCTTTGAACCCCCTAGATAGTGTGTAGAGGAGTCACCTTTCCATACCTGTCCCCATGGGAGCCCCAGTGAGAATAGAGATGCTAATACTGACCTCTTGGGGGGTCTTGACAACTAGAGGACACTTACAGCAGAAAGGAAGCTGTGGCTGGGGTGTGCTGGGGAGAGACAGAGATGCTCCCAGCCACATCTGCACACACAGGCCAGGACAGACCCCACACGCCCAAGGCTGCAGCGAACGTGGTTTGACAGGGAGGGAGCGTCCTCCCATGTGGGCTCAAGCTGCTGCCTCTGGCCTGAGGCGCTGGGGCTTTCACACCTCTTTCTTCTACTGCTCAGATACCTTCCACATGTCCTGTCCATGGGGGGCTCAACCATTTCCTTTGTCACTACAGTGATTGGTTACATATGCCCATTCTAGGGGTAGTGGGGGGGTCTATGCTCTCTGAGGTGCCCAACACACCCGTAGCCTGTCTGAGCCAGCTTGGCAAGGCCAGGACCTGGCAGTCAGATGTGGGCAGAACCATTTTGGCTCAGAGAAGCTGGAATGCCTTTCTGCTCCCTGGGCAGGAAATGCCCTCAACAGGGAACCCATGCTTCCTTAATGATGGAACTGTGACCTGATTAGGAAAAAGGAAGATCTGCTTTTCAATCTTCATAGTGATATGATGCAAGGGAAGTTGCTTAAGCTCTAGAGCCTCACCTTCCTCATTTGTATAATGAGGCTATTACCAGTGCCTACCACAGAGGGCGATTGTAAGGATCAAACAAGATGGTGAATTTCAAATGCTTTGTGCCTGAAACTATCACGGCATTGTGAATCAGCTCAGTTCAGTTCAGTTCAGTCGCTCAGTCGTGTCTGACTCTTTGCAACCCCATGGACTGCAGCACGCCAGCCCTCCCTGTCCATCACCAACTCCTGGAGTTTGCTCAAACTCATGTCCATTGAGTCAATGATGCCATCCAACAATCTAATCCTCTGTTGTCCTCTTCTCCTCCACCTTCTATCTTTCCCAGCATTGGGGGCTTTTCTAATCAGTCAGTTCTTCACATCAGGTGGCCAGAGTACTGGAGTTTCAGCTTCAGCATCAGTCCTTCCAATAAATGTTCAGGACTGATCTCCTTTAGGATGGACTGGTTGGATCTCCTTGCAGTCCAAGGGACTCTCAAGAGTCTTCTCCAACACCACAGTTCAAAAGTGTCAATTTGTCAGCACTCAGCTTTCTTTATGGTCCAACTCTCACATCCATACATGACTACTGGAAAAACCATAGGTTTGACTAGACGGACCTTTGTTGGCAGAGTAATATCTCTGCTTTTTAATATGCTGTCTAGGCTGGTCACACCTTTTCTTCCAAGGAGTAAGTATCTTTTAATTCATGGCTGCACTCACCATCTGCAGTGATTTTGGAGCCCAAAAAAATAAAGTCTGCCACTTAACAGCTATATTCCAATATAAAAGAAAAAATTTAAAAAATTGTACAAGATAATAGCATTTTTGAAAATATAATATTACAAATGCTTTTAATATAAAGATTTAAGTTAAATGTATGATAAAATTTGGCATTATATGGTAGCTCAGTGGTAAAGACTGTGCCTGCCAATGCAGGAGCCACAAGAGACTCACGTTTGATCCTTGTATCAGGAAGATCCCCTGGAGAAGGAAATGGCAACCCATCCAGTAGACTTGCCTGGAAAATCCCATGGACAGAGGTATCTGGTGGGCTACAGTCCTGGTGGGTCACAAAGAGTCAGACATGACTGAGCATGCACACACATATGACATAATTTATGTAAGCAGAGATCTTTCATGAATGTTATGACCAAAATTATTATAATCTCACGTTAGTTGCTGTTACCCTTAAAAATTATAATTGTGATTGTCTTTCTCTCTTGATTAAATATTTCTATAGAAAACTAAATAAATAAATAAAATACTTTGTGCATCCTGCTGGGTCCTGATTGTTAATGCATTGCTCCATCATTCATGATAATTGTTTTGTTCCACACACATGCCTAATAATATGTGGGCACCCAGCAAAGCACCCAGTGCCGGTGGGTATGCACAATCCACCAGTCCATAGTGTCTGAAGCTCATCTGTACAACTGCTTCCAGCTTTATAATCTCCTGACCCAAACCCTAATTGATTTAGTGGTGAGAAGGCAGCATCAGATCTTTGTGTGTGCGTGCTAAATCGCTTCAGTTGTATCTGACTATGTGACCCCATGAACTGTACCCTGCCAGGCTTTTCTGTCCATGGGGTTCTCCAGGCAGGAATGCTGGACTGGATTGCCATGCCCTCCGCAAGAGATCTTCCCAACCCAGGGACCGGACCCAGTTTCTTATGTCTCCTGCATTGGCAGGTGGGTTCTTTACCGCTAGCACCACCTGGGAAGCCCTCAGATCTCTGAGGCATGTCAATTTCCCTAGCCACCCAGGCAGCCCCATCCTGAGTTGATTTAGAGAATGTCTTTAATGTGGCCTCCAGGATCTCTAAACCCTTTACAGAGCGGATTTATTCAAGTTGCTGCTCTCAAGCCTCTTTTAACTCCAAGCTCAAATTTTATTTGTTTCCCTGGAGCTGCCAAGCGAGCTGTGATTGGGAAGGAAGCATTTACTGAAGTGAGCCACAAATGGTGTAAAAGGATAAATCTGTGATAGTTTATGTGTGTGATACTGCTGATCCCAGTGCTACTAGAAGGCAGAGCGCAGCAGTCACCTAGTACTTCGTTATACAGCTGGAATCATGGTTACGGACATGCCATTTTGTTATTAGAAGAGTTAATTTCACTTATATTTCAGAGGAAATCTTGCCTGTCCAAAACAGGTAGGTATCTTTATTTGCTTTTAATAGGTAAAAAACCAATACTCATGGAGTTTGAATGAACTGAATTGAAAAATGGGACTTTGAACACCCAATCCACCAGCCTTTTTGTTGTTGTTCAATTGCCAAGTTGTTTCCAACTCTGCGACCCCATGACTGCAGCACATCAGGCTCCTCTCTCCTTCACTATCTCCCAGAGTTTGCTCAAATTCATGGTCTTTGAGTTGGTGATGCCATCTAACCATCTCATCCTCTGCCACCCCCTTCTCCTTTTGCCTTCAATCTTTCCCAGCATCAGGGTCTTTTCCCATGAGTTCACACCAGGTCATTATATAATTTTGTAAAGTTCACCATTTTATCTGGACTTCTGTTTGTTGGACTGGTGAATACAGTGTAAATTTTCCGAGGTCATTGCCATGAAGAAATTAAGAAGCATCTATAACCACAGTGCTTGGTACATGGTGGATGATCTTACTTTAAGCAATAAGAAGTAAGGCAGCCGAACAGTTATCCAATAAGGACCTCTGTGCTTCACAAACCCAGGTCCTCAATGGGCGCTGACAAGTTTTTTCTATAAGCCAGATAATAGGTATTTTCACGTTTGTGATCCATTTGGTCTCCAGTGCAACTACTCAGATCTGCTATTGTATCATGTGAGCAGCTATACACATTACTCAAATGAATGGCCATGACTCCGTTCCAATAAAACTTTATTAATGAAAACAGACACTGGCTTCTCTGGTGGCCTAGTGGTTAAGAATCCACCTTGCAATGCAGGGAACGTGGGTTCGATCCCTGGCCAAGGAACAAAGATCCCACATGCCCTGGAGAAACTAAGCCTGTGTGCTGAGATTACTGAGCTCACATGCCACAACTAGATACCCTGCACACCATGACGGAAGATCTCACATAAACAGTGAAGATCCAACACAGCCAAATAAATAAATAACAGACAGCAGGTCTGATTTGGCCCATAACCCATGTGACAATCCCTATCCTAGAAGAAGAAGTTGAATATAACATGCTAAGTAACAAGATCTAGTGGATAAACGCCCATTCATCCTTTAACACGTTAGTCTCAAACCTCCTTCTGTGAAACTTTTCCTCCCTGACAATGCTAAGCAGACTCACAGCTCCTGTGACCTCTGCACCCTTGGGTGCATCATGGGACAGCCACTTCCCATTGTGGGGAGAATGATGGCACCATTCCCCAGTGGTCTGAGAGGTCCTTGACTGGCTATGTGTCTCCATTTTTCTCAAATATTTAAAAAGTGAACAACAATACGTCTCATTTCTCCCAAAGGATAAAAAAAAAAAAAAGTAGTGAAAAGGCTTAAACTGAAGTTGGGGAAACAGACTAATGAGTCGTTCTCAGCTGTGGAGACATTTTTAATGATGGAAGTCACTTTGGGGGGTCAAGATGGGAGGAAGGGTCCTATTTACATCCATTGAGTAAAGACCAGAGATGCTGCTAAATATCTTACTGTGCTCAGGACAGTCTCTCACAAGAGAGAAACATCAGGTCTCCCAAGTCAATAATACTGAGGTTGAGACACCCTAGATGGACAAAAGGCCATGTCTAAGTCACGTGAACAGCACTTTACAATTTATACTATGTTATGAATCTGTCCCCCCCACCAAAGGAGAGTGGGAAGAATCAGATGACATGACATGTACAAAAGGAATCTGCATAAATCATTACATTTGTGCAAGTAAAGTCATCTCTGTCAGGGAACCAGTCCTGGAGTGTTGACACCATGAAGGCTAATTCTAGAACATTCTTCAGTTTATCCCACCTGAATCTCCCTCTTCAGT
Organism: Antilocapra americana; assembly: GCA_007570785.1. Lineage (NCBI taxonomy): Eukaryota > Metazoa > Chordata > Mammalia > Artiodactyla > Antilocapridae > Antilocapra > Antilocapra americana. The sequence continues at coordinate 4,737,682 of ML664172.1, read as the reverse complement.
CTAAGCCTTTTTCCCATCACTGTCTTCTCAGCAGGAATAGGAGTGCCTTTGGCCACCTTTCAAATGTGGGGGAACTGGGAAGCCGCACCTAGGTCTGCATTCTGCAGGCAAAATTATCAAATTCCTTTTAGCTTTTTCTCTAGGTCCTATTTTTGAAGCCTTTAATTATTTCAGTTTTTACAAAGATTCCCCTGTGGATTTCTCCTAGTTTACCACATACCTCCCACGATAGTTAGCTTTCAACTAAAAGGCTTTCCAGCGAATCTTCCCCTTGCACAGAATTACCCCTTGGTTTTTGCAAGCCTTGCTGGCTTTCATCTTGGATGCATTTATGCTTATACATTTGGTGATAGTCTGTCTTCCTGCTGGGTTTGGCCCCCTTTTCTCTTTACTGTGAGTGAGTGAAGTAAAAACAAAAAAGAAAACCCCAGGGCCTGCTGTTTGGGGAACTGCTCGAAACACCTAAGTTGACAAGGGGTACAATTCCTTGTTAGGTATTTGCCAACTTAAGGAGACTGGAGGGGACAAAGTTGGTGCTTTCTTTTCACTGAATAATGCTTTGGATTGAATTATGTCCTCTGAAGAGATATACTGAAGCACCAATCCCCCATACAGAATGGAACCATAGTTGGAGATAGAGTCTTTAAAGAGCTAATCAAGGTAGAATGAGGTCATTAGGGTGGGTCCTAATTCAATAGGAAGCTCAGTGGTAAAGAATCTGCCTGAAAATGCAGGAGCAGCAGGAGACTAGGGTTTGATCCCTCTGTGGGGAAGATTCCCTGGAGAAGGGAATGGCAACCCACTCCAGTATTCTTGCCTGGGAAATCCCATGGACAGAGGAGCCTGGTGGCTACCTGGCATTTCAGAGTGAGACACAACTGAGCATGCATGAATGAACTAATCAATAGGACTGGTGTCCTTATAGAAAAGGGAAATTTGAAACAAGACACACACATGGAGGAAAGGCCATGGAAAGATGGAGAGGGAGAAGGTGGCATCTACACGGTAAGTCTCCAGCCATGAAATTAAAAAACACTTACTCCTTGAAAGGAAAGTTATGACCAACCTAGAGAGCATATTTAAAAGAAGAGACATTACTTTGCCAGCAAAGGTCCACCTTGTCAAGGCTATAGTTTTCCCAGTAGTCATGTATGGATGTGAGAGTTGGATGATGAAGAAAGGTGAGCGCCGAAGAATTGATGTTTTTGAACTGTGGTGTTGGAGAAGACTCTTGAGAGTCCCTTGGACTGCAAGGAGATACAACCAGTCCATCCTAAAGGAGATCAGTCCTGGGTGTTCATTGGAAGGACTGATGCTGACGTGAAACCCCAGCACTTTGGACGACTCATATGAAGTGTTGATTCATTGGAAAAGACCTAATGCTGGGAAGGATTGGGGGCAGGAGGAGAAGGGGATGACAGAGGATGAGATGGCTGGATGGCATCACCGACTCAATAGACATGGGTTTGGGTAGACTCCGGGAGTCGGTGATGGACAGGGAAACCTGACATGCTGCAATTCATGGGATAGCAAAGAATCGGACACGACTGAGCAACTAAGTAGAACTGAACATGTTAAGGACTAAGGCTTTGATTGTGTGAATCACAACAATTTGTGGAAAAATTCTTAAAGAGATGGGAATACCAGACCACCTGACCTGCCTCTTGAGAAATCTGTATGCAGCTCAAGAAGCAATAGTTAGAATTGGACATGGAACAACAGACTGGTTCCAAATAGGGAAAGATGTACGTCAAGGCTGTATATTGTCACCCTGTTTATTTAACTTATATGTGGAGTAAATCATGAGAAATGCCAGGCTGGATGAAGCACAAGCTGGAATCAAGATTACAAGGAGAAATATCAGTAACCTCAGATATGCATACAACACCACTCTTATGGCAGAAAGTGAAGAAGAACTGAAGAGCATCTTGATGAAAGTGAAAGAGGAGAGTGACAAAGCTGGCTTAAAACTAACTCAACATTCAGAAAACTAAGATCATGGCATCTGATCCCATCACTTCATGGCAAATAGATGGGGAAACAATGGAAAGAGTAAGAAGCTACAAAGAAAGCTAAGTGCTGAAGAATTGATGCTTTTAAACTGTGGTGTTGGAGAAATCTCTTGAGAGGAGTTTGCAAGGAGATCCAACCAGTCCATCCTAAGGGAGAGCAGTCCTGAGTGTTCATTGGAAGGACTGATGGTGAAGCTGAAACTCTAACAGTTTGGCCACCTGATGTGAAGGGCTGACTCATTTGAAAAGACCCTGATGCTGGGAAAGATTGAGGGCGAGAGGAGGAGAGTACAGAAGATGAGATGGTCGGATGGCATGACCAACGCGATGGAGATGAGTTTTAGTAAACTCCAGGAGTTGGTGATGGACAGCGAGGCCTGGTGTGCTGGGGTCCATGGGGTCGTGAAGAATCAGACAAGACTGAGTCACTGGACTGAACTGAACTGAACTGATAGGATCACTTAGAGTTGGGTTCAACACAACTTTTCAGAAAGTCCCCATCAACTTGAGCTCAGGTTGCCCATAATGGAACCTACTAATTTAGGAATCTCGTGCTAGTTTTGTATCCTCCACTCTCTGACTTTCCCAGTGTTTCACCATGCAAGTAACATGCTGTTGCTGTTGTTCAGTTGCTAAATTATGTCTGACTCTTTGTGACCCCATGGACTGCAGCACACCAGGCTTTCCTGTCTTTCATTGTCTCCGAGTTTCCTCAGATTCATGTCCATTGAATTGGTGATGCTCTCTAACCATCTCATCCTCTGCTGCCCTCTTTTCTTTTTGCTTTCAATTTTTCCCAGCATCGGTCTTGTCCAATGAATTGGCTCTTCATATCAGGTGACCAAATTATTGAAGCTTCAGCTTCAGCATCAGTCCTTGGCCCAAATAAACTTCATGGCCCAAACCCTTGTCTTGGAATATGCTTTAGAGAAACTTCACCCTAGATTATGATGCTTCAGAAATATGAACGACTGGTGTCTGAACATTAGCACCATCCCTGAGGCTAAGAATCAAAGGAGAGAGGAAAGAGGTACTAGGAGTCCAAGAAAAGACTTACAGTCATATCAACCGGGATCAGGGTCAAGAGTCAAAGCCAAAACCTGAACAGTCACAGAATAAGATTCAGAGGTCCCAGCCAGAGCCACATCAGAGAATGAATGGTCCAGGGTGGCTGTAATCCAGGTAGGTGGTCATTCCCATGTTCACTTGGAACCACCCACATGCTGGACACAGGGCTGGGAGCTAGAAGCACAGAAGGAAAGAAGACATGTTGCCTGAACTCAAGAAGCTCACTTTCTTTTGGGGATATACCCAGGTGTGAAAAAAATGTGACTTAAGTGCCATGGGATAAACGCTAAGTAATTGGGACCTGGGGGAGAAGATGGAAGCCTTATATAATGCGCTAAGGCATTTGAATATCTCCCTTGTAGGTGATAAGTAGGGCAGGGTTCATGACCATGTGATCTGGACTGTCAAACAATGTTTTGTGCTTAGAAAGGCCCCAACTTCAGCAAACGCTCACCCGTCAGCTTCTTGTTGTTCAATCTACAAGTTGTGTCCGACTCTTTGTGATTCCGTGGACTGTAGCACAGCAGGCTTCCCTGTCCCTCAACATCTACTGGAGTTTCCCCAAGTTTATGTTCATTGCATTGGTGATGCCATTCAACCATCTCATTCTCTGTTGCCCTCTTCTTCTCCTGCCTGCAATCTTTCCCAGCATCAGGGTCTTTTCCAATGATACACGTAAATGCATGTTCATAGCAGTATTCATGTAACTGCATGTTCATTTCCAGGGTCTTTTCCAATGCTCTTTGCATCAGCTGGCCAAACTATTGGAGCTTTGGCTTTAGCATCAGTCCTCCCGATGAATATTCAGGATTGAGATCCTTTAGGATTGATTGGTTTGGTCCATATCTTGAGACTGTTAACAAGTTTTAAACAAGGGGTCTTGATTTTTTCACTGGGTCCCCCAAAGTATATATTCTGTCCTGACAGTAAGAAGCCTAGAAACGCATACCATAGAGAATGATTATAATCCAGCTCTATGGAGTATGAGTTGGAGATTCTAATGAGGGAAGTGATGGGATTCTAATGATGGGAAACCAATGGTGGATGCTTCATTAGAGGAATTCTGAGGAACTCAATGGCCAACCAGAACCTCTCTTTCCAGTTAGGCATGTTAATGCTTCATTCATTCATTCATTCATCTACCATTTTTAAACTCTTTCAAATTCTTCAATATATTGACACAAGACACAGTGGTATCATAAAGTAAGAAAGCTGTATGTCCTTGTGGCATGACTGTCTGAAGAATTCAGTCAATGCTTTCCATGCAACAAAAAATTATGAAGCATTTTTCCACCCTCGAGTGTAATTCTTTCAAGTTCCCTCTGAAGAAGTTATTGCTTTCTTTGTTTCACGGATTAAAACTGAAATTCAAGGATGCAGGATAAATCCAGTCTTACTAGGAGTTCTGAGCCAAGACTCCCTCCAGGTCCTTCTGTCCAAGGGTTTCCTCCAACTCTCATCCACAGCCTCCTTAAGTCATCTCTCACTCTAGTCTCTCTTGTAGAAGGGTCTCAGAAAGTTAGGGTTTCTTAAAGCAATCACTATTTTGTAGACAGTGGACAGTATTTGGGGGCAGTTTTTTTAATCTCCTTCTTGATGGTACTTTAGTTTTGTAAAGTGTTTCTGAATCTCTGTGGGGGAGCTCAGCATTTCCTACAACACATGTTTAGACAGCAGTATTGGCTTTCCCCGGTGGCCCAGATGGTAAAGAATCTGCCTGCAATGCAGGAGACCTGAGTTCGATCCCTGCATCAGGAAGATCCCCTGGAAAACAGAATGGCTACCCACTCCAGTATTCTTGCCCATGAAATCACATGGACAGGGGAGCCTGGCAGGCCACAGTCCATGGAGTCACAAGCAGTTCGACATGACTGAGCACACACACATGAAATCATACAATGTGTGGTCTTTTGTGTTCTGCTTCCTTCACTTAACATACTGTTTTTGAAGTAGATCCATGTTGTATCTGTGGCATGTATCTGCACTTAATTCTTTTTTTTTTTTCTTGGCCGGATGGTATTCCATTGTCTGTAGATACCACCATGTGTTTATTTATCCATCCATTGATGGACATTTGGGCCATTTTTACCTCTTGGCCATTGTAAATAGTGCTGCTATGTACATGCATTTACATGTATTTGTTTGAATACCTGTTTTTAATTTTTTTTTTTTTTTGGTATATACATCAGCATGGAATAGCTGAATCTTGTGGTAATTTTAACTTTTTGAGAACCCTCCAAATTGTTTTCCATAGCAGCTATATCATTTTACATTCCCACCACCAATGCATGTACATTATCTTATGTAGCCCATGATACTGACTTAATGAGGTCAGGCTATTTTATAAAGAAAAATCCTGAGATTCAAAGACTTAAAAGCACTTGTCCAACTCAGTTTGTCATGTTAGAATTTGATTCCATATTTTTGAAAGTCCCATTTCTTTCCATTGTTTAAACTTAACTTCTCAGGTCTTTAGCATCAGTGGCTCAGACAGCAAAGACTCTTCCTGCAAGGCAGGAGACCTGGGTTCAATCTCTGAGTCAGGAAGATCCCCTGAAGAAGGAAATAGCAACCCACTCCAGTATTCTTGCCTGGATAATTCCATAGACAGAGGGCCTGGTGGGCTACAGTCCACGGGGTCACAAAGAGTCAGAAGCAACTGAGTGACAAACATTTTGGAGAGAAAAACTGCAAGTCTATAGTGTATGAACTGGGCCAGTTACTGATTAAGAATTATGGGAAAATCCCAGCTCAGAGTACCAGACAGTTAACATTCTGTTAACATACATATATGTTTATTTTGCAAACTTATCGTCTAAAATGGTACCCAGCCCATAGTACACGCTCAGAAAATATTTGAATGAATGAGTCTTGTGCATTCACCTGGGACTTTTTGTGTCTCTGGCAGCTAACAACCCATATACTGCCTTTTCTTTAGCATCCTTCTTTTCCCAGTAGTTCAGCCAGGAGAAAAAGAGACCAGATCCTGCAGATGTGACGTAACACGAACGGTGACAGAATGACCCCCTGACCCTTTAAATTGAAAATATGCCTTCATCAAATATGTCACTATCCTTCTTCCAATTGGGTGGCCATGCCTTTCTCAGTGTAACTTACTATTGTCTGATTATTTAATCTACAAACAGATACCAGCATGTTTGTCATTTATTTATGAATTAGTTTTCCTCTTTCACACCTTTGAAGTTCTCTTGCCAAGAAGTAACTAGAACTAATTTCAAATAATGAATATCTTTTGTAGTTAATAAAAGGCTTCCCAGATCAATAAGGTTAATAAGTGATACAGTCACTTGGGCATGTTAATAAGTTTTAAAAAAAGAAAGAAAGAAAAAAAGGCTGAGCCAACTGAAAAGCTGGAACTGAAAATAGATTATAGCATTTTGCCCCGAGGCTTTGGCAGCAATTGAAACAAAGTGTTTTGAAACAGAGCAAATTGGCATTTCTTTGACTTCTAATGTTCAGTCTCTCCAAGCAGGACACCTGGTTCAACTACACAAAACAGCCATTCAGAATTATAGTCTGGGCTTTTGTTATGCAAAAGGTAAATGAGGGTAGCAGGAACTCTTCCAGGAAAAGCTGTTTTTACTTTTTCCCTGGGGAGAGCTCTCATCAAAAAAAAAGAGAGAGAGAGAGAGAGAAAGAAAAAAGAAAAGCAAAAACTGCTGTTGACAGGAAATCAGGAGTCTTGAAAATGAGTGCATTCTGAAATTATTTTCCAGAAGACTATTTCACACAATGCTATAAAGAATTTCCACCATCAGTGAATTAAATGGAACTCCCAGCATTCCCTATTCAGGAACATAGAGTTGTCAGAGAACATTTTAAAGAGTTTCTGGCTGACTCTCCTTCCCCAACTCTCAGTCTTCAGAGACTTACTTTGGTTTGAGTTAAATCTGTGTTCTCATAGAAGCAATTTGACCAACACTAATTGGTTGACCCATCAGAAGAGAACCTTGGCCCCTTATGGGGGCTTTCTTGGTGGCTCAGCCTATAAAGAATCTGCCTGCAATGCAGGAAACCTGGGTTTAATCCTTGGGTCAGAAAGATCCCTTAGAAAAGCTACTCTAGTATTCTTGCCTGGAGAATCTCCTGGCAGGTTACAGTCCATGGGGTCACAAAGAGTTGGAGACAACAGACTCACAACTGGCCCCTTATGACAACAAGTCTGTGAATGTGCACACACTTATATGCAAATAAGTGGTTTATTTGATGCAATGCAAACAGTGTTGGAAATTGCACTTGAATCTGAGGTTGCTGGTCAACCTGTCCAGTCCATTATTGTAAAAGCCTAAAGTCCCGAATAAAAGGAGAATGAAGTAAAGGTCATTTCACCAAAGCAAGCCCATCAGAGATGCGTGGCATTTACCTCCATGACTTTTAACCCTTTGACTCCATTGACCTTCTCTCATTATGTTGGGCCGGTGCTGGGCACTCGTGGAGCCAGGCAGCTTCCAAATTTAAAGGGACGCTTTTGTTTGATGAGTACTGAGAGAAGGAGGGGATCACACATCCAGCAGGGCACCTCTGGAACCTTCTCTTCCTCTCAGGACAGGTCTCCATTCCCTCCTTAGCTCCTTTGACAGTTGTTCATTGAGTGTCCACTGTGTGCTGGCCCTTATTTTGGAGATGGGGTACACGGCAGGAAAGAGGACAAAGCCCGCGCTATCACAGCAGTCACCTCCACGCAAAGAAGACCCACGAAGAGAGGTCAGTAGTACTGTAACTGCCCATGAGTGGAAGTGCCATGAAGAAAGAAGGGGATGGGAGCTTTTTAAGTTCCTAAGATTAGAGAAAGTCTTAGGAAGGGGCAAGCCCTGCAAACAATTAGGGGGGAGAACAGAAGGAGGAGTGAATGCAAGTGTCCTAAGAGGACTAGGGTGTGTCTGGGAAAGCCATGAATGTACAGGAGAAGAGTGACCAAGAGGTATACCAGAAAGGTGGACAGGGTAGACAGGGCGAGAGCTTGGGGGCCTGGAGGGCCTCTCAGGTTCAGCACTCTTCACCTTTGGGGCTGGAGAGTCCTTTGTCATGGTGGAGGGAAGGAGGCCAGAGTCCTACGCACAGTAGGATGTTTAACTTATCCCTGGGCTTTACTCAGCAGATGCTGTTAGCACCTCCAAAAGTTGTGACTACCCTAAAGTTCCCAGACATTGCCAAATGTCCCAGCACTGGGCGGGGTGTACGTGTGTTTGGGTGTGGGTGTGGGTGTGGATGCATGCAAAATCGCTCCTGTAGGTTATGGGAAGAATAAGTCTTGGCATATATATACTACCTACTTCAGTATTCTTGCCTAGAGATTTCCATGGGCTGAGAAGCCTGGCAGGCTACAGTCCATGGAGTCACAGAGAGTCGGGCAGACTGAGAGACTTTCACTTTTTTACAATATACACTATCATGTGTAAAAGAGACAGGTAGGGGAAAGCTACAGTATTTAGCTAGGGCTCAGCTCAGTGTTCTGTGGTGACCTAGAAGTGTGGGATGGGAGGTGTGGGGGTGGAGTTCAAGAGGGAGAGGATATATGTATGCATACAACCGATTCATGTGGTTGTACAGTAGAAACTAAAACATTGTAAAGCAACTATATCTTAATTCTTAAAAAATGAATCAGTTCCATTTAGTTTAGTCTCTCAGTCATGTCCAACTCTTTGTGACCCCCTGGACTGCAACATACCAGGCTTCCCTGTCCATCACCAACTCCTAGAGCTTGTTCAAACTCACATTCATTGAGTTGGTGATGCCATCCAACCATCTCATCTTCTGCCGTCCCCTTCTCCTCCTGCCTTCAATCTTTCCCAGGATCAGGGTCTTTTCTAATAAGTCAGGTCTTCATATCAGGTGGCCAAAGTATTGGAGCTTCAGTATTTGTCCTTCCAATAAATACTTAGGATTGATTTCCTGTTTGATCTCCTTTCAGCCTAAGGGACTCTCAAGAGACTTCTCCAGCACCACCGAAGAGTCAATTCTTCGGCATTCAACTTTCTCTATGGTTCAACTCTTACATCCGTACATGACTACTGGAAAAACCATAGCTTTGACTAGATGGACCTTTGTCGGCAAAGTAACATCTTTGCTTTTTAATATACTTTCTTGGTTTGTCATACCTTTTCTTCCAAGAAGCAAGTGTCTTTTAATTCCATGGCTGCAGTCACCATCTGCAGAGATTTTGGAACTCCAAAAAATTAAGTCTGTCACTGTTTCCATTGTTTCCCTGTCTATTTTCCATGAAGTTATGGGACTGGATACCACGATCTTCACTTTTTGGTTGAGTTTTAAGCCAGCTTTTTCTCTCTCCTCTTTCACTTTCATCAAGAGGCTCTTTAGCCACTTTACACCAGTCAGAATGGCTGCCATCCAAAAGTCTACAAGCAATAAATGCTGGAGAGGATGTGGAGAAGAGGGAACCCTCTTACACTGTTGGTGGGAATGCAAACTAGTACAGCCACTATGGAAAACAGTGTGGAGGTTCCTTAAAAAGCTGCAAATAGACCTGCCATATGACCC
>ML664172.1:4694875-4723083 GCA_007570785.1 Antilocapra americana | reverse complement strand
AAAGAGGCTCTTTAGTTCTTCATTTTCTGCCATAAGGGTGGTGTCATCTGCATATCTCAGATTATTTATATTTTTCCTGGCGATCTTAATTCTAGTTTGTACTTCATCCAATTTGGCATTTCTCATTATGTACTCTGCATATAAATTAAATAAGCAGAGTGACAATATACAGCCTTGATGTACTCCTTTTCCTACTTGGAACCAGTCTGTAGTTCCATGTTCCAAGGGTTCTTGACCTGCATACGGATTTCTCAGGAGGCAGGTCAGGTGGTCTGGTATTCCTGTCTCTTGAAGAATCTTTCACAATTTGTTGTGATCAACACAGCCAAAGCCTTTAGCATAGTTAATGAAGCAGAAGTAGATTTTTTTCTGGAATTTTCTTGCTTTTTATATGATCCAACAGATATTGGCAATTCAATCTCTGGTTCCTCTGCCTTTTCTAAATCCAGCTTGAACATCTGAAAGTTCTTGGTTCACATGCTGTTGAAGCCTGGCTTGGAGAATTTTGAGCATTTGCTTGTGTATAACATCTCACACACTAGCAAGAAAAATAATAGATATTGGTAATGATCCTTGATAGTGATAGTGTTAGTCACTCAGTTGTGTCCAACTCTTTGCAATCCCATGATCAATAGCCCACCAGTCTCCTTGGTCCATGGAATTCTCCAGGCAAGAATACTGGAGTGGTTTGCCATTTCCTTCTCCAAGGTGATTTGCTCTATAACTATGAAATCCTGGATCTTTTCAACTTCATCTCGTGTCACCATTTCTCACTGCAGTTTCAGAAGTATGTCCTCTCCAAATTCATCTGCTGAAGCCTCACCCTGGATGTGACTATATGAAGAGGCGACACATTGAAAGAAGCAATTAAGGTTAAATGAAGTCCCAAGAATGGGGGCCTATTCCAATAGGGATGTTGCATTTATAAGAAGAAGAAAAGGTACCAAGAGGGTCCATGCACAGAGAAAAGGACGTGCGAGGCCACAACTAGAAGGCGGCCGTCTGCACACCAAAGAGAGGCCTCAGCAGAGAGCAGATTTGATGGCACCTTGCTGTTGGACTTCAACCTTCAGAATGGAGAGGAAATAAACTTCTGTTGTTCCAGCCCCCCAGGCTGTGGCTGACTCTTGTGAGCCATAGTAGACTACTGCAAGCCCTCCTCCCCCAGATGTCATCTTTATGTGGACAACGCCACTGCCCCTCTGAGACATTCATCTGTGACTTCAGTCTCGGTGGCTGCTTTAGGAATCCTTACTGAGATCCTCTCTACCCACCCGCCTAGGCCTGCGTTTGCCTCATATGGGGCTTCCAGATTCTCCAAAGGAGCCTCTGACTCCTGTCCTTTGCTTCACTTCCCTGACTCATCTTTCTTGGCTCCACTCTTTCACGTTAGTGCTCCCCGGGGTTTTGTCCTCAAAGCTCTTCACATCTCCAGTCTAGACACCCGCCTAGGAAGGCTCGTTTGTTCCCAGAGCTTTAACTATCACTTCCATGCACATGACTCATGCATTCATTTTCCCAGACTCTCAGTATCACTCACGAGCTCCAGAACTTTGCTTTCTGCCCCTAACTTGACCTTTCCCCAGTGAAAGCTATCACCACCACACCTCTCGCCTAAGCCAGTTACTTGAAAGACACCTTTGGCTCTTTACTCTTTTTCTTCAGAGTCAGATGGTTCACAGGGTCTTTTGGACGCCACTGTTTTCCTTCAATGTGTCATCTCCTGAGTCAGTTTTCTAATGCTTACATTTGGCAGTGCTGTTTTCCTACTTGAAAGATATTAACACTATTATATATAAAATAGAAAATGAATAAGAACCTACTTTGTAGCACAAGGAACTTGTTTCAGTACTCTCTAATGACCTATATGGGAATAGAATCTAAAAAAGAGTGGATATACATGTATGTATAACTGACTCACTTTACTGTACAGCAGAAACTAGTGAAACACTAAATCAGCTATAGTCCAGTAAAAAAATAAATAAATAAAAAGTTATTAACAGCTTTCAGGTAACCTGTTGAGAACTCTTAAGTCCAGTTTCCATAGCATGTTACCTTTCCAGTAACATCTTCTCCCCTTTTCCCATCCAGATAATTTCTGTTTCAGGCCCATAGACACCAATTATGCTCCCTAAAACACGTGTTCCTTTACCTCTTCTGCTTCCTCTGACTGTAATGGCTCCACCAGCAATCCAGTCTTTCATCATCAACTCTTCTCCTTTGTCCCTTCTCTACTATGCAAACCATACTGTTTTTAAATTTTTTATTTTATTTTAATCGGAGGATAATTGCTTTACAACACTGGGTTGGCTTCTGCCATATATATCATCATGAATTAGCCTCTGCCATAGGTATACATATGTACCCTCCCTCTTAAAACTCTCCCTGGTCGCCCTCCCCATCCCACCCATCTATGTTGTCACAGAGCACCAACCATATTCCACTGTGTGTACGTAACACAACTTCTTTATCCATTTATCTGTCAATGGACATCTAGGTTGCTTCCATGTCCTAGCTATTGTAAACAATGAGGCAATGAACATGTGTCTTTTTTAATTACAGTTCTTCAGGATATACGTCCAGCAGTGGGAATGCTGGGCCGTATGGTAGTTTTATTTCTAATTTTTTAAGGAATCTCCATACTGTTCTCCATAGTGGCTGTATGTATTTGCATTCCCACCAACAGTGTAAGAGGGTTCCCTTTTTTCCACACCCTCTCCAGCATTTATTGTTTGTAGACTTTTTGATAATGGTCATTCTGAAAGGTGTGAGTTGATACCTCTCTGTAGTTTTGATCTGCAGTTCTCTAATAATGAGCAATACTGAGCATTCTTTCATGTGTTTATTAGCCAACTGTATGTCTTCTTTGGAGAAATGTCAGTGTAAATCTTCTGCCCAATTTTTGACCGAGTTGTTTGTTTTTTGGTATTGAACTTCATGAGCTGCTTGTATGTTTTAGAGATTAGTTCTCTGTCAGTTGTTTCATTAACTATTTTTTTCTCCCATTCTGAGGGTTGTCTTTTCACCTTGCTTATAGTTTCCTTCGTTGTGCAAAAGCTTTTAAGTTTAATTAGGTCCCATTTGTTTATTTTTGTTTCTATTTCCATTACTCTAGGAGGTGGATCATAGAGGATCTTGCTGTGGTTTATGTCAAAGTGTTCTGCCTATGTTTTCCTTTAAGTGTTTTATAGTTTCTGGTCTTACATTTAGGTCTTCAGTTTATTTTTAGTTTATTTTTGTGCATGGTGTTAGGAAGTGTTCTAGTTTCATTCTTTTACACACAGCTGCCAGTACCACTTACTGAAAAGACTATTTTACCTCCATTGTATATTTTTGCCTCCTTTATCAAAGATAAGGTACCCATAGGTACATGGATCTATCTCAGCACTTTCTATCTTGTTCCATTTGTCTGTATTTCTATTTTTGTGCCAGTACCATACTGTCTTGATATCTAGCTTAGTAATAGTCTGAAGTCAGGAAGGTTGATCCCTCAAGTTCCATTCTTCTTTCTCAAGATTGCTTTGGCTATTCAGGGTCTTTAGTGTTTCCCTACAAACTATGAAATTACTTGTTCTAGTTCTGTGAAAAATACCATTGGTAGTTTGATAAAGACTGCATTGAATTTATATATTACTTTGGGTAGTATAGTCATCTTCACAATATTGATTCTTCCAATCCAAGAACATGGTATATTGCCCCATCTGTGTGTGCTGTCTTTAATTTCTTTCATCGTCTTATAGTTTTCTGCATACAGTTCTTTTGTCTCTTGGGGCGAGTTTATTCTGAAGTATTTTATTCTTTTTGTTGAAATGATGAATGAGATTGTTTCCTAAAATTCTCTTTCTGATTTTTTATTCTTACAGAACAGACTGAATTTATCCCTTCACTCACAAAACCATCTTCTCTTGTGCCAGACAGAGTCCCCTGCTCCATGTTCTATGTGCAGAAAGCCTTTTGCATGCTTGTCTGTCTTGCTCAATTAAGCTTTTTTATCATTGCAACCATGTCATAGCTATCCTTGAAGCTCTAAATAACCTGGAATTATTCTTGACATCCAATCTGGGCTCTGAAAAACACTAGCTGAATGAAGGAACTATGAATAAGTATCTTCTGTGATTATCTCTGATGGAAAGCTCTTCTTCATTTTACCATTCCTAAAACTCTTGAGATTGTAGTAAGGCTCGTGTTTGGACTGCAACAACAGAGGGCATAATTCTTTCACTAGAACTAGATTCAAAGAAACACTTTGGGGAGTAGAAACAAGAAGATATACATTTCCATAGAAACTGTGTGCCTCAGGTCCAAAATAACTTGGGAAAAGGCTGAGTGAGAGGAAAAACAAAAATAAAATAGTATCATCAGTGTCATGGAAGATTATTACAGATTGTCTACACAGACAGAAAATACAGATGTTTCCCGACGCCAAATAAGCTATAAAGGGGATCAGGGACACAAGGCACTCAGTATTGTACCAAGGTTTTACTCTGTCCAATGCAATTATATTGAAATATAGAGATAGTTATCAAAATGGTTTTTAAAAATAATAGAAATAGTAACTATTATGCTTCTTTATTAACTCATTAAATATCAAGATGAATGGTTTTAATTTCAGAGTAGTGATGAGCATACACAATATTTTGATACATTTGTAACAACTATAATGCAGTTTGAAAATATCTGTGATTTCTATTGGTGAGAAAGTCATAAGTATTTCATGATTTAAAAAAAAATACTATATTTGAGTGAGAGATTGGTAAAAATGTATTCTAACCTAAGTCACAAAAATGCTAACCATAGAAAAACTTGGAGATGCAGATGGACTAGTTTGCTTTGACTTCTTCCTGGATAAATAACCCTTGACAAGTTACCTTTAGGACATCAATAAAGAGCTGGTGGATTCTTCGATTTTCAGGATAGACAATACTAGATTCCTAGAGAGACTGCAGAGACTTGAAAGACACAGGGATGGTGATTCCCATAACATTCCCATTCAACTTGCTGATTTGGCCTGTGCCAAAGCCATATGGATCTTGGACAATGACAATGGATTATTGTAAGCTTCACCAAGTGGTGACTCTAATACAGCTGCAATGCCAGCTGTGGTTTCATTGTTTGAGAAACTAACAGATAACCTGGTACCTAGCGTGCATCTGTTAATCTAAAAAATGCTTTTTTTTCTTGAAATATATTTATAAAGGCCAGTAGAAACAGTTGTTTTTTTTAGCTGGCAAAGCCAACAATACACTTCTACTGTTTTACCTCAAGGGGTGCATCAACTTTCCAACTCCGTGTCATCATTTAGTTTGTAAAGAGCTGGATTGCTTTTCTAGTCGATATTTATTGTACTGGTCATTATGTCGGTAGCATTATGCTGATGGGACTTAGTGAACAAGAAGCAGCAACTACTCTAGACTTACTGGTAAGACACCTGTTTGTCAGTGTATAGGAAATAATCCAACAAGAACTCAGGGTCCTTCTACTTCAGTAAAATTTCTAGATATCTAGTGGGGCAAGTCTAGTGGGCTTCCCTTGTGGCTCAGCTGGTAAAGAATCTGCCTGCAATGAGGGAGACCTGGGTTTGATCCCTGAGTTGGGAAGATCCCCTGGAGAAGGGTAAGGCTTTAGCCCACCCCAGTTTTCTGGCCTGGAGAATTCCATGGACTGTATAGTTCATGGGGTCGTAAAAAGTCAGACCTGACTGAGCGACTTTCAGTCACAGTGGGGTTGTCAGATTGATATAACCCTTCTGAGGCAAAGGATAAATCAAGTCCGGGCATCATTTGCAAGTGGACAGATGCAGCACTGCAGACCTCGGGGACATCCCTGAAGAAGAACAAGAGTGAAGGCAGGTCTTCCAATGGGTAGAACTTTGAGCCCTGCCCTCGGCTGCACTTTGCTTGGAAGGGAAATGGCCAGGGGCGTGATTATGTATGTTTCAGGCTTTGGGGCCAATGGTCTGTCAGGATTGTCGGGAAGAGAATGTGATTGGAAAACTGATGACAAGGAAATCTGGGGGAGAAGATGTGGGTAGACCTCTCAGAATGGGCCAAAAAAAAAAAAAAAGCAAAGATACTTGTGTCCCGTGTGAATGCTCACCAAATGGACATCTCACCAGAGAGGTGGTTAATAGTCAAGTAAACAGGATGGCTTGTTCTGTGGGCACCAGTCGGCTGCTTTCCCCAGTCATGCCATCACCACCCAATGGCCTTATGAACAGAGAAGCCATGGTGGCTGGGCTGGAGGTAATTCACGGGCTCAGCCACTTGGACTTCCAGCCACCAAGGTCAACATGGCCATGCCAGCCCCGAGTGCCCAGTCTACCAGCTGCTGAGGCCCTTGACACAGCACCACTACCAGGAATGATCTCCAGCCACCTGGTGGCAAGCCGATGATGTTAGATCTTGCCTTCACACAGGGTTAGCCTTTTCTTCTTACTGGATAAACACTCTGAATACGCACTTGCTTAGCCTACATGTGATGCTGCCGTCGGAACTACCCCTCCTGGACATACGGCATGCCTTGGCCACTGCCCTGGTATTCCACACATTCCTCCTGACCCAGGCTCTCACTTCACAGTCCATCAAGTGCAGTAATGGGCCCATCTCATGGAAGTCACTGGAATTCTAGCTGTATTTCTCTACCATCCTAAAGTAGCTGGCTTGATAGAACAGTGGAATGGTCTTTCAAAAACTGAATAGCATCATCTAGGCATTGACACCTTGTCAGGCTAGGTACGGTTTTCCAGAAGGCTCTATATGCTCTGAATCAGCATGCAATATATGGTGCTCTTTCTCCCAGATCCAAGACTCCCAGGTCCAGGAATCAGTGGTGGAAAGGGGAGTGGTACCACCCGCTATTTCCCTTAGTGACCCACTAGCAAAACGTTTGCTTCCTGTTCCCATGACCTTAAGCTCTGTCTGTCCAGAGGTCTCAGTTCCAGAGGGCACAGTGCTTCCACCATGAGACACAACAGTGATTCCATTGAATTGAAAGTTAAGACAGCCACTAGGCCCCTTTGGGTTCCTCCTTCTTCTGAATAAACAGGCAAAGAAGGGAGTTACTCTGCTGCTCAGAATGATTGGACTTCCACAGGGAAAACTGACTTCACCTGAGCCTCCAGCTTGCTGATTGAAGATATTGGGATGTTTTCGCATCCATAATTGCCAGAGCCAATTCCTTACAATAAATCTTCCTAAAATATATGTACACAGTATTGATTCCGTTTTCTCTAGAGAATCTAGTTAATATCTAAATAGTTACCAATTAGTTTTTTTTATTATAATAGAAACAGTTATGCTTCGTTATCAACACATTAAAGAATAAGACCTGGACTTCCCTGGTGGCACAATGGATAAGAATCTGACTGCTAGTGCAGTAGACAGGGGTTCGATTCCTGGTCCAGGAAGATTCACAGGCCTCAGAGCAACTAAGCCCATGAGCCACAACTACTGAAGTCCAGAGCCTGTGCTCTGCAACAAGAGAAGAAACCTCAATGAGAAGCCACCCCAAAGAAGAGTAGCCCCCTGTGCGGCAAGGAAGACCTAGAATAGCCAAAAATAATTTTTTAACTAATTAACTCATTTAATAGCTAAAAAGAATAAGACCTATTGCCAAGCTGAATAACTATAATTTCAAGGTGGTGACGAGCTTACACAATATTGTAATACATTTGCAACAACTATAACGTGGTTTAAAAATATCTGTAATTTCTATTGATGAGAAAATGATATGCCCTTCTTTTAACTACTGCCATTTGTTCTCTATATTTGTGATTGAAGAAAATGCCACACTTGAGTTAGAGATTAGAAAAAGATAAAGATGTATTATTGTTGTAACCAATCTCATAAGGATCCTCACTCTCTCTCACTCCACCCATCTCTTTATGCCTTCCTAGGATAAACTGCTTTGAGGAACTACCTTTAAAGGGACATAGTAAACACTTACTGTACTCTTTGATTCTCAGGATAACAAAACATCTGAAAAATATGTGTGCCATAGACAGGGAAACTGAAGTAGACTTTGGTTTTTAAAAAAAGAGAGAATGATAGAGAGAGGGAGAGAGTGAAGCCTCCTTTTCCATGAATGATTGGCTTTGGGGACAAAGTCCTAAATCTTTTCCACAAATTATTTTAGCCCCTCTGGGTCCCTAGCATAGTACTTCTATGTAACAGACACTCAGTGTTACTTAAAAATATTACTTATTAAAGATCATTGATGGATGAATTGATGAACTTACAAGAGTATCACTTAAAGTCACAGAGAGAGCAGTGGACTCACACAAGTTGTTTCATTATTTGCTTTTTTCCAGTAGTCATGTACGGATGTGAGAATTGGACCATAAAGAAGGCTAAGCCTGAAGAATTGATGCTTTTGAGCTGTGGTGTTGGAGAAGGCTCTTGAGAGTTCCTTGGACTGCAAGGAGATCCAACCAGTCCATCCTAAAGGAGATCAGTCCTGAATATTTATTAGAAGGACTGATGTTGAAGTGAAACTCTAATACTTTGGCCACCTGATGGGAAGAGCTGATTCATTAGAAAAGACCCTGATGCTGGGAAAGATTGAAGGCAAGAGAAGAAGGGGATGACAGGGGATGAGAAGGTTGGATGGCATCACTGACTCAATGGACATGAGTTTGAGCAAACTCCAGGAGTTGGTGATGGACAGGGAAACCTGGGGTATTGCAGTCCTTGGGGTCCCAAAGAATTGCACATAACTGAGCGACTGAACAACAACAAAACATCCTCTTCCCTCCCTTCTGGTGCCATCTACAAGGCATGCCCAGGCTCTTCCCTTAGAGCAGCTGGCATCACCATCCAGAAGCCAGGTGGTCTTATGTCCTATTCCCTCCATGCCAAGGGCAAAGAGGGCAAGATGAATACATCCAAACCGCTTGGTGTTCGAGCCATTTCCAGGCATGAAGGCAAGGCTACTTCCCATCAGGAACTCTGTTCTCCCTGATTAACGTATCCTTTCCTAATCTGCTCAGGGAGAGCGCAGTGCCCCCTCATTAGACAAGATTCACCACTTCAAACAACCATAGTTTGTGTTAATGAATTCATACATGGATTAATTAATGAATTACTTATAATGTGAGCCCGAAGGAGAAACAGAAAATACAAAGAGCTGAACAAATATTTATCTGATTCTACAACCCAAATATGCGTATTACTAATGTTTTAGCATATTTGATTCAAGATTAGATTAGCTTTTGTATAGTTTCTTACCCCTTCTCTGCCGCCATGGGCATTTTTGTCAAGAAGCCCGTGAAAGGGGGATTGTATACACTTGTGATGATTCTAGCATATGCTATCTTGTTTCTTTTCCCCATCATATAATATATTAGCTTTTATTATATGTATATAAATTGTATGTTTATATGTGTACAATTTATATGTATATAATAAGAGTAAATTCATGTCTATAATAAAAAAAATTTGATAAATAAAAGCACATACACATAAAAGTCTAACCCTAATACACATATGCTTTTATTTATTAACACTTTTTCAATGGTCACATATTTGCTCATCTGTTAAACATATTAATGATATAGTCATAGTTTTATTGTCAGTGACTGAGAGCATAGTTTACAATAACTGTGGTCCTGTAAATATTCATATATTTAAGGCAAAATTTCCTTCCTACTATTTGCTTTCTACTTGTCCTACCCGTTCGATAATCTTTTTCCTTCTGTCTTGCATTATTTTGGTTTCATGGAATATTTCCACTTTGTCTTGTTTTCACCTCTGCACGTGGAGGGGTTACTGATTTTTCACAGCTGACCGAGAGATCTTTGAGACCTGCTTGACTCACAAACTGAGAACTTGTTACTTCATTCAGACATGCAAGAACTGCTTTCCCTTCCTTTCAACTTCTTTGCTTTTGTTGTCATTTATTTTAATTGCATACATATTCATATTCTATTCAAATATTATTATTACAGATTTCTACAATCTACATTCATTTCAGTTTACAGACATAAATGCCTTTTCTTGTTCTTCATCCTTTCCTCATCTCCAATATCCCATCTGGAATCATTCGCCTTCCTTCTACAAAATGACTTTTATATTTCTTGCCCTATACTGAAAGTGAAAGTCGCTCAGCAGTGCCCAGATCTTTGCAACCTTATGGACTATACTGTCCATAGAATTCTCAAGGCCAGAATACTGGAGTGGATAGCCTTTTCCTTCTCCAAGGTAGCTTCCCAACCCAAGGATCAAACCCAGGTTTCCCACATTGCAGGCAGATTCTTTACCAGCTGAGCCACAAGGGAAGCCCTGTAATATTTCTCTAGTATGTGCATAATATAAAATATGTCCTTTATAAAATAAATATGCCCTGTATAAAATAATATAAACTATGCCCTATAATATTGCTCTAGTAAGTGCAAGCTTACTAGTGACAAAGCCTCTCTGCTGTTTGCATTTCTGAAAATCTCTTTATTTTATCTTCACTCTTGAAAAGTATTTTTTCACCCAGTGTAGAATTCTAGGTTGGGAATTAGCTGTCAGTATTTTGAAAATTTTTCTTTTATTACATTCTGGTTCTGTTATCTATTTTATTTTATTATTTGTTTTATTATCCCTACTATCTATTTTATTTTATGTTACTTTATTTACTTACTTTTATCTTTGTTAAAATTTCATAATTTTATTTCACTTATTTCATTTTATTTTATTCTATGTTTTACTTCACATTTTAGTTTTAATATTTTTATTTATGTTTTAAAATGTGTCATTTTATTATAGTTTATATTTTATTTACATGTTTATTTTGAAATTCCACTATTTTATTTTATTGTTTTGATTTACTTTATTTTTCCAGTGACAGCTGTAATCCACTATTCCTCCTTTGAAATCAATATGTCCTTCTTTCTCTGGTCATTTTTAAGATTTTTCTTTTTGTTTGATTTTCAGCCATTTTTTTCTGATGCAGTTTTCTCTGGATTTATTCTGCCTTTTGAATCTCTACTAGTTTGGGAATTTGTCAATCACTGCTTCTATGTCCACATCATTCTCTTTCTTTTATTCTTCTGGAAGGAATCTCATTTCATGTATGATAAATCTTATTGTATTTCCTTTGTCTTTTATCCTTTCTTCATATTTTTAAATTCTTTTTTCTTTATATGACTTTTTCTGAATATTTACTTTAAATCTATCTTTCCAATCCATTATTCTTTCTTATCCTTTAATAGTCTTCACTCCTTCTACTGTTTCTAATTTCAGTCACTGCACTTTTTAATTCTATAATTTCCTTTTGATTATCCTGACAGTTTCTAATTATTTACCAAAATTCTTTACCTTTTATTGTATCTCATTGACAATTTATTTGTACTTTTTTATTTTAAATTCTGTTGTTAGTAACTCTAATCTGGAGCCCTTTGGGATCTGTTTTTCACCTTTTTTCTTATCCCCTTCTATGTCTTCATATTTTTGATGGACTACCTGGTGTATGTGACAGATTAGAAGATTTATGCAAGGCCATAACGTACTGGAGAAATGACTCATGGCCAGAATCACCAGCATGCTACTGGATGGGATATGTGTGCATGTGTATATGCGTGTGATCAGTTGTGTCCAGCTCTTTGTGACCCCCTTGGGCTGTAGCCTACCATGCTCCCCTGTCCATAACATTTTCTAGGCAAGCCTACTGGAATGGGTTGCCATGTCTTCCTTCAAGGGATTTTCCCAACCCGGGGATTGAACTTGCATCTCCTGTATGGGCTGGCAGATTCTTTGCCACTTGAGTCCTCTTAGCAGGTAAAGAATCCACCTGCCAATGCAGGAGACACAGGAGATGCAGGTGCGATCCCTGGGTTGGGAAGATTCTGTGGAGGAGGCAGTGGCAACCCACTCCAGGCAATATTTCAGGCACGTATTTCTTGGCTGAAAAATCCCATGGTCAGAGGAGCCTGGTGGGCTATAGTTAGTTCAAAGGGTCCCAAAGAGTCAGACTCAGCAGCAACTAAGCACAGCATGCTATTGATCAGCATCAACTTCAAGAATTGAGACGATTCTAAGAAATGTTTCCATTCCTGCATAATTGTGCCATTTCCCAGTTACCCGGGCTCTTAGGATATGGGGCTTGGGTGTTTCAAACCAAAGCATGAGAGGTTTCTCCAAGCCCTGCTTCCTGGGGAGCCCTGAACTTCTGTTATTCCCGTGCTCACCCTGTGAGGTTGGCAAAAGATCAGCATGTATTGTATTTTCAAGTTCTGAGCTCCCTCTTCTAGAATCCCACTCACATTTAGAATAAAAATGATCCCAAATGCTGGGATCATCTCTCTGTATTTCTACCTGCTTCTGGATCTTGGCCTTGGATTTCTTCCTTGCACTGACAACTCTCCAAAGATTTCAGTTACTTCAATTAGACGGTGTGTGTGTCTGTATGTGTTGGGGGTGGGGTTGTTTTATCTAACTTTCTCCTTGTCTTCAGCAGTTGTTTTTGTTTAATCAGTAAGTCTTATCTGACTCTTTTGCCACTGCATGGACTGCAGCCTGCCAGGTTCCTCTGTCCATGGAATTTTCCAGGCAAGAATACCAGAGTGGGTTGCCATTTCCTTCTCCAGGAGATCTTCTTGATCCAGGGACTGAACCCACACCTCCTCCATTACAGGCAGATTCTTTACCACTGAACCACCTGGGATTGTCTTCAGCAGAGAGCTAATGCAAATTATTTGGATCACCTAGTCTACCATGTCAAGAAGTGGAAATCCAAAGTTTCTTTTTTCAAAAGTATAACTTTCTAAATTATTATTATTACGGAAAGAGACCCAGAAAAAGATATTTAATTCAGAATTCCCTAGCTTATTTTACTACAGATGCCTTTGTTTTTGTGAAGCAGCCCATAGAACAAATGTTCCACAGCATCTCAACTTACAAAAGGCTTGGATTTCAAAAGGCTGTCCCTAAGAACTTGGCCTTGTAAGTTCAAAGTGATGTTCAACAAGGAGCCATTGTATTCACGTTTATGCAAAGTTAAGTTACAAGAGAAGAACTCTGTTTGATGGTTTTGTTGTGACTCATCCCACTCCATGTAACAACTGTCATTCTTTCACCACTTTCTTTTGTTTTAATTATTTCTACTTTTATTTTCATTGTAATTGTACACACAGAGAACATAGGATTGGTCAAAAAGGCGCTTTGGGACAGGTATGTAATGCCATTTTTAAACATGTCTTACTTCGCAGTAATACCTTCATCCATGGGTGTGTGCTCAATCATGTTGGACTCTCTGTGATGCCATGGACTGTAGCCCGCAAGGCTCCTCTGACCATGGAATTTTCCAGGCAAGCAGACTGGAGTGGGTAGCCATTTCTGCCTCCAGGGGATCTTCTTGAAACAGAAATCAAACCTTTGCTTCCCTGTGTCTCCTGCATTGGCAGGCAGATTTTTTTTTTTTTAACCACTGAGCCACCTGGGAAGAACTACCTTCATCTAGCTCTCCCCAGTGATGACATTTCACACAACTAAAGTAAAATACCAAGACCCAGAAGTTGACACCAAGTATTGACATTGATACAATACTGTCAAGTGGCCTGCAAATCTTAATTAGTTTCACCATTTTTTAACATGCATTCATTTGTGTGTGTATGTGCACATGGAGCTCTGTACAATGCTCTCTGGTGCAGAGATTTCATGTAACTGCTAAACACAACCAAGATACAAAACTGTTTTATCATCACAAAGAAACTCACTATTGTTACTCTTTTACAGCCATACCGACCATCCTTGTCTACTGGAAACAACCAATTGATTCTCAGTTTCTACAGTTTTGTTTTTTCAAGAATGATGAACTATACAAAAAATATCTTAATGATCCATATAATCACATGGTGTAATCACTAACCCAGAGCCAGACATCCTGGAATGAGAACTAAAGTGGGCCTTAGGAAGCATCACTATGAACAAAGCTAGTGGAGGTGATGGAATTCCAGTTGAGCTATTTCAAATCCTAAAAGATGATGCTGTGAAAGTGTTGCACTCAATATGCCAGCAAATTTGGAAAACTCAGCAGTGGCCACAGGACTGGAAAAGGTCAGTTTTCATTCCAATCCCAAAGAAAGGCAATGCCAAAGAATGCTCAAACTACCACACAATTGTACTCATCTCACACACTAGCAAATTAACGTTCAAAATTCTCCAAGTCAGACTTCAACAGTACATGAACCAAAAACTTCCAGATGTTCAAGCGAGTTTTAGAAAAGGCAGAGGAACCAGAGATGAAATTGCCAACATCTACTGGATCATCGAAAAAGCAAAGGAGTTCCAGAAACACATCTATTTCTCCTTAATTGACTATACTAAAGCCTTTGACTGTGTAGATCACGACAAAATGTGGAAAATTCTGAAAGAGATGGGAATATCAGACCACCTGACCTGCCTCTTGAGAAATCTGTGTGCAGGTCAAGAAGCAACAGTTAGAACAGGACATGCAACAGTAAACTGGTCCCAAATCGGGAAAGGAGTATGTCAAGGCTGTATACTGTAACCCTGCTTATTTAATTTATATGCAGAGTATATCATGAGAAACATTGGGCTGGATGAAGCACAAGCTGGAATTAAGATCGCAGGGAGAAATATCAATAACCTCAGATATGCAGATGACACCACCCTTATGGCAGAAAGTGAAGAAGAACTAAAGAGCCTCTTGATGAAAGTGAAAGAGGAGAGTGAAAAGCTGGCTTAAAACAACATTCAGAAAACTAAGATCATAGCCTCTGATCCCATCACTTCATGGCAAATAGATGAAACAGTGACAGATTTAATTTTCTTGGGCTCCAAAATCACTGCAGATGGTGACTGCAGCCATGAAATTAAAGGACACTTGCTCCTTGGAAGGACAGTTACAACCAACCTAGACAGCGTATTAGAAAGCAGAGATGTTACTTTGCCAACAAAAGCCCGTGTAGTCAAAGCTATGGTTTTTCCAGTAGTCATGTATGGATATGACACTTTGACCATAAAGAAGGCTGAGCACTGAAGAATGGATGCTTTTGAACGGTGGTGTTGGAGAAGACTCTTGAGAGTCCCTTGGACTTCAAGGAGATCCAACCAGTCCATCCTCAAGGAAATCAGTCCTGAATATTCATTGGAAAGACTGATAGTGAAGCTGAAACTCCAATACTTTTCCACCTGATGCAAAGAACTGACTCATTGGAAAAGACCCTGATGCTGGGAAAGATTGAAGGCAGGAGGAGAAGGGGATGACAGCGGATGAGATGGTTGGATGGCATCACCAACTCAATGGACATGAGTCTGAGTAAACTTCAGGAGTTAGTGATGAACAGGGAGGGCTGGCATGCTGCAGTCCATGGGGTCACAAAGAATTGGACATGGCTGAGAGACTGAACTGAACTGAACCAAACTGAAGAATGTTGTAAAAATGAAATCAAACAGCTTTTAACTTAAAAAAGATTTGTTTGATAGAAAGTTTTAGTTGCTCAGTCATGTCTGACTCTTTCAGATCACATGGACTGTAATCTACTAGGCTCCTCTGTCCATTGAATTCTCCAGGCAAGAATGGAGTGGTTTGCCATTCCCTTCTCCAGGAGATCTTCCTGACCCAGGGATTGAACCTGTGTCTCCTGAATTGCAGGCAGATTCTTTACCATATGAGCCACCAGGGACACTTATAAATATTTACTTCTTTCTTGTTTGGCTGTGCTGGATTGTTGCTGCTTTGTGCTGGCTTTCTCTTATTGTGGCAAGTGGTGGGTACTCTTTGTTACAATGCATGGGCTTCTCGTTGCCATGGCTTCTCTAGTTCAGGATCACAGGCTCTAGACACATGGGCTTCAGTGGGTCCAGTTCACAGGCTGTAGATTGCTGACTCGGTAGCTGTGGTGCACGGGCTTAGTTGCACCAAAGCATGTGGAATCTTCCCAGAGCAGAGATTGAACCCATGTCCCCTGCATTGGCAGGCAGATTCTCATCCCACTGACCCACCAGGGAAGTCCAACATGTAACTTTTTGAGGTTTACTTTTCTCACGAAGCACAAGATCCTTGAAGGGTCTACCCAGTCATCACAATTTTACATCACTCAACATCGATGCTATGTTTCTATTTCCTTTTCCTTTTTTTTTTTTTTTTTTTTTTACAAATAAGAAACCGTCTAAAAGTCATGAGTGAATTAATGACAGAGTTCTTGACATTCTAGTTCAGAGTTACATACAACAGACTGTGTTTCTCCTAAAACCAATCCTTCTTGCTTCCTGACTAGTTTGGAACAACAGGTCAGCTGAAGGTCATGATGGATAAACACAATCCACTGGGTATTTAATCAGAAGTTTATTATATGAAAATCAAATTGTTCTTGACTTTGCCTGCAGCAACTACTGCATGATCCCACTAAGTATAAACTACAGAGTGGGTCACTTGGAAATCATTCACATTCTTATTGTTGAAAGAATGTCTAAATAGAATTTCTAATGCCTGAATAGAATTTCTAAACTCTTAGCTCAAGAGTTGTTGACTTCAAAAACAAGAAATGAATGCAGTGACTGTGTCTACAAGTGACATTTCCTGGTTTTCTTCTTTATCTCCTCTCATCTTTGGGGGTTTGCCTAAAAGGTCACCAAGTTTAAGAATGAAACTAATAAGTATTCCACAGCTTTCTGCTGTGGTGGAGAATGTTTCTGGCAAAGGCAAGAATATTTCATGAAGTCCAAGAGCAGACATTAGTAATTTGAGGTTTGTACCATCCCATAAGAACTCTTGAAGTATCTTTTTTAGAGTGCCAATTAAGTGCATGCAAGCATGCTAAATTGCTTCATTACTGTCCAGCTCTTTGCAATCCCTGCCAGACCCCTCTGTCCATGGGATTCTCCAGGCAAGAATACTGAAGTTCCCTCCTCCAGAGAATCTTCCCAACCTAGCCATCGAACTCACTTCTCTTATGTCTCATGCATTGGCAGGTGGGTTTTTTTTTTTTTTTTTGGACTTTTGTCAGCAAAGTGATGTCTCTGCTTATTACTTTTTATTTTTTATTTATTTATTTTTACCACTTTACCACTAGCATCACCTGGGAAGCCCATTGTTGTTGTTCATTTGCTCAGTCATGTCCAACTCTTTGTGACCCCATGGACTGCAGCACGCCAGGCCTCCCTATCCATCACCACCTCCCAGAGCTTGCTCAAACTCATGTACATCGAGTCGGTAATGTCATCCAACCATCACATTCTCTGTCGTCTCCTTCTCCTCCCACCTTCAGTCTTTCCCAGCATCAGGGTCTTTTCCAATGAGTTGGCTCTTCACATCAGTTGGCCAAAGTATTGGAGCTTCAGCTTCAGCATCCGTCCTTCTGATGAATATTCAGAATTGATGTCCTTTAGGATTGACTGGCTGGAACTCCTTGCAGTCCAAGGGACCATCAAGAGCCTTCTCCAACCCAGAGTTCCAAAGCATCAATCTTTTGGTTCTCAGCCTTCTTTATAGTCCAGTTCTCACATCTGTGCATGACTGTGGGAAAAACCATAGTTTTGATTATATGTGCATTTGTCAGCAAAGTAATGTCTTTGCTTTTTCATATGCTGTCTAGATTTGTCAAAACTTTTCTTTCAAGGAGCAAGTGTCTTTTAATTTCATGGCTGCAGTCACCATCTGCAGTGATTTTGGAGCCCAAGAAAATAAAGTCTGTCACTGTTTCCATTGTTTCCCCATCTATTTGCAATAAGTGATGGGATCAGATGCCATGAACTTAGTTTTTTGAAAGTTGAGTTTTAAGCCAGGTTTTTCACTCTCCTCTTTCATTTTCATCAAGATGCTCTTTAGTTCCTTTTCGCTTTCTGCCATAAGAGTGGTATCATCTTCATAGCCAAGGTTATTAATGTTTCTCCTGGCAATCTTGATTCCAGCTTGTGCTTCATCCAGCCCAGCATTTCACATGATGTACTCTGCATATAAGTTAAGTAAGCAGGGTGATAATATACAGCCTTGAAGTATTCCTTTCCCCATTTGGAACCAGTCCATTGTTCCATGTCTGGTTCTAGCTGCTGCTTCTTGATCTGCATATGGATTTCTCAGGACATAGGTAAGGTGATCTTCTATTCCCATGTCTTTAAGAATTTTCCACTGTTTGTTGTAATCCACACAGTCAAAGGCTTTAGTGTAGTCTGTGAAACAGAAGTAGATATATTTCTGAATTTCTCGCTTTTTCAATGATCCAACAGATGTTGACAATTTGATTTTCAACTTGAACATCTGGAAGTTCTCGGTTCACGAACTGTTGAAGCTTGCTTGGAGAATTTTGAGCATTATTCTGCTAGTGTGTGAGGTGAGTGCAATTGTGTGGTAGTTTGAGCATTCTTTGGCATTGCCTTTCTTTGGGATTGGAATGAAAACTGACCTTCTCCAGTCCTGTGGCCACTGCTGAGTTTTCCAAATTTGCTGGCATATTGAGTGCAACACTTTCACACCATCATCGTTTAGGATTTGAAATAGCTCAACTGGAATTCCATCACCTCCACTACCTTTGTTCATAATGATGCTTCCTAAGGCCCACTTGACTTCACATTCTAGGATGTCTGGTTCTAGGTGAGTGATAACGCCATCTTGGTTATCTGGATCATGAAGATCTGTTTTGTACAGTTCTTCTGTGTATTCTTGACACATCTTCTTTATAGCTTCTGCTTCTGCTAGGTCCATACCATTTCTGTCCTTTATTGAGCCCCTCTTTGCATAAGATGTTCCCTTGATATCTCTAATTTGCTTGAAGAGATCTCTAGTCTTTCCTATTCTATTGTTTTCCTCTATTTCTTTGTATTGTTCACTTCAGAAGGCTTTCTTATCTCTCTTTGCTATTCTATGGAACTCTGCATTCAGATAGGTATATCTTTCCTTTTCACCTTTTGCCTTTTACTTCTCTTCTTTTATCAGCTATTTGTAACTCTTCCTCAGACAACCATTTTGCCTGAAGCCTGTACTGACTGCTGAGGGACCTAATATATCTCTGCAACCATGTTTTTTCAAATTACCTCCCAAGGCCATCCAGTGTAGATCAAGGAAGCCTTTCACACCAATCCTTACTGGCTGCTGAGTTTCCTAGTATGAGGCCCAGGAGAACATCTGAGGTCCAGGAGGCTTCATTAAGCTCCACTTGAGTGCAGCTTAGTCTAAGTGTAGAGGCACTTGGAATGAGTAGAGTTTGGGGATGATAAGCATAGTGCATCACTGTACAGTATCTTATATGACTGACTCCCTCTTGATCAAATCTCCCAGTGGAGTTATGCTGTTTAAGAGAGTATGAAACACTCTACTTGGCATAGCTAATGTAGCCAAGTAATTTTAACCTAAGGAACCACAGCCAGAATTAAAAGAAAAAAAAAGCACTTACTCAGGCACATTCCCTCCAAAACCACCTTTATATACATCTTGAAAAATGGGTTGGATACTGATGCTGGGGTCATGCTTTAATTAGCGATCTCTCCTATAGATACAAGGCTGATCTTGTATTTCAGAAAATTAAGTCATATAATTTATTCACATCTGTAATAACAGGTGAGCTGTTCTTCCTTTAAAATTCATTGAGTCCTTTCCCTCTGATGTTTTATCATCATACCAGCATTTTTAAAATGTTGGCTCACAGGCACTTTGCCTTGTAAGGTATTTTTATCAGTTTTAAACCTGGTAAACATTATAGTAGCTTAGAGCAGATTTGGAAGTTGGAAGGTGCTTATCTAAACAAAGGAAGACTTTGAACACCTTGCCACTCTTCCATTAGTGCTTAATGATGGGTTTTTCCATCAAATGGGGGAGACCTGTAAGCTTCTGAAGCAAGAAGACTCTACTACTAAGAAAAGGAAGTCCTTCCTAGCCCTACCAAGTTGTAGCTTGGAGAACTGAGACCATTTAAAATGTGGAAACTTTAAGTTGCAGAAAATAGATTGAAATGTTGGATATTGAGGATTATGTGCCCTTGGCAAAAGGTAATATCTTTTTTCTAGGAAAAGAGCTTTAACAAGACTTATTTAAAAAAATAAAATAAAAACAAGGGGGTATATTGGGCACCAAATACCTCTTAAACAAGTAACATTTGGGTGAGTTAACTGTAAAGGTACCCACTGTGTATAAAATTTTCCTCTAAATAAGAAACTCATGGGTATGAAAAAATAAGGTGGAAAATTCACAGCTTTTTTCCTCACACTATAGGTTAGAGGCCACCCACCCAGTTTGGGGTCCTACACCTTTCATATTTGAAACAGATCAAAGAATTTTAAAACCAAAATCTAACAACCTTGGCATATTTTTATAACCCAAAAGGGGCAAAATGTCTTGAAGTTTCCATTACACACAGAAAAGTGATTAATTATATTGAGAGGGAGAAACTTATAACATTCAAAGAAACCATATTGAGTGCATATATTCCTCCTCATTTTATACTGGTGTAAAAGTCAAGGCTCTATGGCAATGTACGGGAAGGAAGTCCCATGGGAAATGAACATTTCCAATAATCTATTATTGAAGTTTATAATTTATAGCACTTTACTGACTTTCCAAAGGTAAAAAAAATCTCTATTGATAAATTAATATTGTTATTTACACCCAATGACCATCCATGGACTTCTGAAAGACCATGAGATAAAATATAAAACATTGCATTAAAATACCATCAACAATGAGTCTATTTTGCAAAAACCCCACCCATCTAACAATGCAATAATTTTATCAACTTTTCCCTTGGAATATGCCTTCCAAAGATGGGGCTGTCCTGACTTGTAGAAACAATAAACAATCTTGAGAGATTAAAATAAATGACTTCAGGCTTCTTTTAATTTTCTGCAAACCTTTTGGGAGAATAAAAGAATCACTATCCTTAAATAACTGGAGAATTACATCATTGATCAACTATGTCCCCAGTGGATAAGAGCTTAAGGTGAGACATGGTGTATGTGAAAGAAATTGCTTCTTTGGTTGAAAAAAAAAAAACCCTCAGCAATTAAACACTCCAGACAAAGGGCCTTCTCTCTCTATCCTTTCACCATCCTCCCCCACCCTTCCCCACCCCAGTGGGGAAAAAGATCAGAAGTTTGGATGTGGGAATGTGACATAGTTCTGGTTATACTTTTTCCTCTCTCTAAGGTTAATCATGAAAATATTGTGAGTTGTGGGTTTGAAGTGGTTTTGGAGAAAGTGTTTTGAAGCAGTACGAATGTTGAAGATTTTGAGAAAAACTTACTGTATTGAATTGAAATTTCATTCAAGTGACATATTTTTTTCTTGTCTTTGTATGAGTTTTGGTTCATCTTGGAGATACTTCTGGCCTTGATATTATGGTGAGATTCTTACAAACCACCACAGAGTCACCATTTTGATGGAAAAGAAATCAAACTTTTAAAGGAATCTTCTGTTTGTTAAAGTGGAAGCTTCTCTGTAATGTCTGACTCTTTGCGACCTCATGGTCTATATGGAATTCTCCAGGCCAGAATACTGGAGTGGGTAGCCTTTCCCTTCTCCAGGGGATCGTCCCAACCCAGAGACTGAACCCAGGTCTCCCGCATTGCAAGCAGATTCTTTACCAGCCGAGTCACAAGGGAAGCCCCTCTTCTGTTTAGTGGCTAATATCTTCATGAGCATCAGAGGTTGGGGGGTCTAAATAACTTTTCTCTTAAGAGTAAGATGTTCAACACAACCAATCAACAAGATTCTTTAAGGTTTGCTTTGAGAAAAAATATTAAATTTGTGCTTCTGGGCTAATTTATTAAATATATCAGTTTAGGGGTTGACAAGACTACTCTCAAATCTTTATTCTTCTGTTAACTAGCTTGGAAATGATAATTATGGTGGTGATGATGATGGTGATGATAGTAATAGTGGCTGAAAGTGAGAACCATCTATGCCTCAGTTCCCTTTCCAAGCACTATACATGCAAATTCCAAGCTAAATTAGTCAACAATTATCTGAGATAAATACAATTATTCCCATAAAATAACAGGCCATAAAATGTTACAGTATGTGTTTACAGTCACACAACCAAAATGAGATACACCAGAGAAGGGAGTCTAGATATCTCTTGAGTCTTTATTCATTCTGTGATGATGGTTTTCCTCATCAGCAATGTTTTGCAGCTGTTATAAAAAAAGGCTTTGTACCAAACCTTTCCATCCAAAAAGCAGGAAACATTCAGACTCTACCAGCTCTCCCAAAAGGAATGGTCCATCTTCACTTATTTAATCAGTTAAGTCTGGACTGACCTATATCCTTCCCCAAAATCCTATGTTGAAAATATAATGCCTATGTAACTGTAACTCAGGGATGGGGTCTATAAGGAGGTAATTATTGTTAGGACATAAGGGTGGGGTCCTCACCATACAGGATTAGTGTTCTTACAGGACATACCACTGTGTATCCTCCTCTCTGTTTCACTCTGTCTGTCTCTCTGCCATGTGAGGACGTAGTGAGAAGAACAGCTTTGCGAGCCAAGAAGAAAGCCTCATCAGGAACCAGATCTGCTGGCACTGTGACCTTGAACTTTCCAGCCTCCAGAACTTTGAGAAATAAATTTCTATGGTTTCAGTCACACAGCCTGTGGGTTTTTGTTATGGCAGCCTAAGCAGACTAATCAACTGTCTATTAAAAAAAGAAGGAAAGAATAAGGATAAGAAAAGAATAAAAATGAAGCAAAAGGAAGAAATCAAGTCATGCAAAAATACATAGATTGTTAGAAAAATGACTCCTGAAGCCCACTGTCCACTGCAGAGAGTTAGCAGCAGGCCAAAGACCATGGTTGAAATCAAATTTAATCGATTTTACTATTAAGAGATTTGGTTGGTTTTTATAAAGTAATTAGCCCCCAATTAAAATAAATAAATTAATCTAAAAAGAAAAAAACAAGACTTGGTTGAGAAAGGACTAGAGGGTTCGTCTTTGGGTTTTTTTGGACATAGCTATAGTTTGGCAATCTAAGATGGTAATACAGTAGAATGAGTTCAAAGTTTTCAATAAGCATTCTATTCAGTGTTTTATTCCCAAACTATCACAATTCCATAGAAGTGTTTCAGGGAGTGGCATTTAGTTTAGATTCCCTGATGGCTCAGTGGTAAAGAATCTGCCTGCCAGTGCAGGAGACTTAGGTTTGATCTCTAGATGGGGAAGATCCCCTGGAGAAGGAAATGGCAACCCACTCCAGTATTCTTGCCTAGGACATCCCATGGACAGAGGAGCCTGGCAGACTACAATCCATGGGGTCACAAAGGGTCAGACATGACTTAGCTACTAAACATCAAAAGTTGGATTAGCATGTATTTTTCCAAAGCACCCAGAGAAAATATACACAGTATTTCAATTGTCCATATTCAGAAACAGTTTGTGTTTTCATCTTTCTGGGTTAAAAAGGTATTTCAGAAAGGAAGGGTCTGGAGCTGTGTGTTAGCCATGGAGAATTGTGTTTCCAGCAACTCTGCCTCTGATCTAAGGCTGCTACCAAGCAGGCCCTCTGCCAGAGAGGAGAGGATTGTAAATCTGGAGAGAGAAATTCAGAGAGGAAAACCTGTTTTTGTTTAATTAAAATAAATTTGGGGAAATAGACAGACAAGGGGAAATTCACTGCTTAATAGGATCACTAAGTCTCATTCTTCACCCCAAATGACTTGTCAAACTGCTGTAGGAATCCTCATGTGAAAACTTGTCAGGAATCCTGACCAGTGAATCAAACCATGCACGCTCATCAGCCTTTCTCATCAAAAGCCTTGAAGGATGTTTCAGAATCCAGGTGCGATTTCCAGACACAGAAGAAGTGAAGATGTTGACAAACGCAAAACTGTCAGTGATTCAGGGACTGTCTCTGCTTTTTTCCTGAAATGGAGAACAGATTACAAAGACTACAATGTTAGGAAGGAAATTTCAAAAGTTGTAACAT
This sequence comes from Antilocapra americana, assembly GCA_007570785.1. Taxonomy (NCBI): domain Eukaryota; kingdom Metazoa; phylum Chordata; class Mammalia; order Artiodactyla; family Antilocapridae; genus Antilocapra; species Antilocapra americana. The sequence continues at coordinate 4,699,229 of ML664172.1, read as the reverse complement.
CCAAAAATGCATCCAGTATTCAGGTGAGAGTTTCAGGGCATGGTCGGGGGTTCTGCTGGGAAGATGGGAGCCAGGTCTTTGGAGGGCACAACCTCTTGGTCCGCTTGCTTTTCTCAGGCTCCACTAGCTTCTACAGCTGCTATACGGCAGGTGAGAAACTATCAAGGATGCCTGCCCTAGAGGAAGCTAGGACTACAGGTGTGTTAAAGTCGCCATAAAGAGCCTTCCATTTCATGCACCCCAAAATGGACAATTCTGACATTTCTAAGAAGAGTCTGTTTTACTCCTAGCCACCTTCCAGGCTGTGGTTCATACCTTGGGACACGTGGCAACTTCTTGCCCAGCACCATCGCTAAAACCAGCCAATTGTAGGCTTCACCTAAACCAAAGATTTTTCTGGGAAACTTCCTTCTAAAGACCCTCTAGACTTCATGTGTTCCTAGGACTCTTTCCTTGCTAAGCTAATACTATCAACACAAGACTCTTTGAAAGACATCATTATTTAGTCTTACCAAAGCTATGTAAAAATTACTGATGTTGAAACTTTCAAGGTGAATGTTTAAAAAAAAAATTACTCCCTTTGAAAATTGTTCATAAACTGCAATCTTTTTATCTGGGAGCCAAAATAACTAAATCATTCTAGACTCAAATCTAACATCTATTCTGAAAGCCATACAGGGAGCTTGCTGCTATTTCCATAAAACAAAAAGTAAAATTTTGTTTATTCAGCTTCATGTCCAGTCTAAGGTATTGTGGTCATACAGGGAGATATTGTCTGTGACTCAACCCCGTTCTTGAACTTCTTGGCTTTAGCTCTTTTTCTGCAGTAAATGCCTATGATTGACATTCTACAGAAACACTTTACAATTTTAAGTGCCATTTCCTTGGTACTGGGAATAGATGCCAGTTAACACACGATGCTGGGAAAGATTGAGGGCAGGAGGAGAAGGGGATGGCAGAGGATGAGATGGCTGGATGGCATCACCGACTCAATGGACATGGGTTTGGGTGGACTCCGGGAGTTGCTGATGGACAGGGAGGCCTGGCGTGCTGCGTGCGGTTCATGGGGTCGCAAAGAGTCAGACACGACTGAGCGACTAAACTGAACTGAAATGAACACATGAGATGTTTCTAGTAGAAATGACTTTGTTGCTTTTTTGTTTTATGAACATGACAGATAGGTACTCTAAAGAAATATTGAAGAAGAAACCTTAAAATGTTTCTCTGTCAATAAAAGCATTTGCATATATTATGCAATATAATTTTTGTTAGTTGCGCATTATTCCATTTTGTGGATCTATCAAGATTTGTTTCACCAGTTCTCTGTTGATGGATGTTTTAGATTATTGCCAAATGTTTGATATCATAAGAAACCCTATGATGGAAAAGATCTTTATATGTACATCTTACTACACTTTTCTCCTAGGACAATTTGTTTAAAGTAGAATTATCAGGTCAAAGAGCATGCACATACTTTAAGGCTTTTTCCAAATTGCTATGCAGAAAAGTTATGCCAATTTACCTCATCAACAGCCATCACATCCTCACCAGTAACAGATATTATCAATACTTTAATCATCCTTAATTTGATAAGTGGATATCAGTAATTCACTAATATTTTAATTTATAGGAATAACTTTAATGATTAAAGTGATCAAAGACATGTTTATGTTTTGATTGGTGATTTATATTTCCTTTTGTGTAATTTTCTCTTCACAAGTTTTTCTCATTGTTCTATTGGATTATTCATTTTACTGATTTCAAAAGATGCTTCATATAACCTCTTATCATCTATGTTGAAAGTAGTTTTGCAAGTTAGTGTTTGTCTTTTAACTATCTTCATGTTATTGGTGGTGGTCATGGAGGCCGTACAGATGATTTTGATTTCCGAATAGACAAATGTTTTATGAAATTCCAAATTTTCCATTTTCGATATGTTTTTCTTCAACTAACGTAACTAAAGTCTTTTTGTATTTTAAACAAAAATGTTGCCTTCAGGTATTATGGGCGTCCATATGATGCATGAACAGTGAGAGGTGGAGTCAGAAATCTGAGATTCAGTATCCAGCCCTCTATTGTCACCAATCAGTGAGCAGCTTTGGACTCTGTTTTTACAAGTGTGAGGTTAGTCCCTTCAAGCCCCTTCATTTTACCTGCATGACAACAGAACTTGCTCTAGGGTGGTTGGTTTTCAACCTTGGCTGCCCCTGTAATCACCTGGGGAGAGGTTAGCACACCTGAGACTCAGGACACATCCCAAGCCATGTAAATCAAAATCTCTAGGGGGGGGACCAGACACCCCCATTTTTCTAAGCTTCCTGGTGCTTCCAGGGTGCAGCCAGGCTTGAGACCACAGATCTGGATACATATGTACCAAGTCACTTCCATCGTGTCCAACTCTTTGCGATCCTATGACTGTAGCCCGCCAGACTCCTCTGTCTGTGGGATTCTCCAGGCATGAATACTGGAGTGGACTGCCACACCCTCCTCCAGAGGGTCTTCCTAACCCAGGAATTGAACCCAAGTCTCCTGGGGCTTCTGCATCGCAGGCGGATTCTTTACTGCTGAGCCACCAGGAACACAGATCTGGATAGATGCTGTGTTTTCCAAACTTGCCTAATGATTTCTTTAATGGCTTACCAGGCTCTGACTTTGGATTATTTCTACTAGAAATGGCTTTTTCTTTTGTATTATAAATACGATGGATAGGTACTTAAAAAATATTGAAGAAGAAACCTTAAAAGTAGGATTTAGTGGCTATAGTAAGTCAGCCTTGAGTCCCAAGAATCAGTGTGATTAGCAAGTTTTTCCACAATTCTTCTTTTTAATAACATTCAGTTATTCTAACACTCTTTCTGGATAGTCTCCTTGCAGAGATGTTATTCCAGAGCTGAAGCTCTCAGTGAAGACTTAAACTATATCCTGGGAATGAGCACTCTGACACTAGTCCACTTGCTTGACACCATCACAGATGATTAACATCGTGTGAGACATTGGCGATTTTCCATTCCAAACCCCTAGAAAACCTGAGCGAAGGCACACAAAGTCACCCAGATATTGAGTGAAAAAACCGGAGCTAGGACGCAGGCACCCTGGCCCCTGATCTCACCTCCTGTTGCCTCAGTCTCTTCATCTGTGAAATGGGGGTGAGAGTGTCTCTGTACCTGCTTTGAGGAGTGTTCTGAAGGCGGGTGAGGTAATGTCTGTGGGACTTGGCAGTGACGTAGATGAAAGGCACTGTAAAGAGTACAAAGTACTATTTTTCATATTACACTTTAAAGCTCTGTAAATGTTGAAAGGCCCTTTTTATATAAACATGCAGAAACAACAGTAAAAAGGAAGTACCCCCTTTATTCCACTTTTTATGTTCCTGGATTCCTTTTACCCATTAATTTTTCTTCAGTGATGCATCAACAGTGCATTTCCCTGGTTGGGAGCCAGAGGAGAGTGTGGAGATGACAAAGCTATATTCTAAACCACCTTTGCCTATTTCACTCTACCATGCTACCGGGCACCTCTCTTAAACAATGCTAATCAGAACTTGTGCTAAAATGCTCACCTGCTTGAGGATTTGCTATATGTCCACCTACCCTGCAGAACCATGGGCCGCCATGAGGACTGCACCAGATCCAATGTGTGTTTTATATTCCCCAGAGCCTAGGATGCTGTCTACCCCAGGGATTTGTTTTTTAAAGAAATAAATGCATGCGTGTGTAAATTAATGATCTTGGTCAAAATGCAAGGTGAATCACCGAGTGAAGCCAACAAGGTAACTTTTATAAGCACAAAGAATAGTTGTTACTTGAGATTTGCACCCTTTACTCTGGGAACTTCAGGTTTTCCTGGGCATATTATTATTATTATTATTTTACCATTCCCCACTCTATCTAGTTCTACTTTGCAAAATGTATATGATCCCAGTCACTGTGGTAAATGGGAGGTAAGGATTGGAGGCTGGAGTACTCAGCATTTTTAGTTGTTTTGAGTAAATTATAAATTTTAGCCAAAATATCCCGTTTTTCTTAAGAGTTAATATTAATAATAGATAATGTACATTCTCTCATTCATCATCACTAAAACCCTGGGAAGTAGATATGATTAACCACTTTTTGAAAATCAAGCAAGCAAGGCTGAGAGAGATTAAGTAACTAACACAAAGTCACACAGCTAAGACTCGACTCAAGTCAAATCAGGTCTCCAAGTCCCTTCTTTCCGAGATATCACAGTGCTTTCTAGCCCCATGAACTTAAGAGGATTTTTTTTCTGCATTATTTCTTTAGTTATAAATAAAAAGGCTTCTTGAATGCAGGAACGCAGATGTATAGAATAGACTCGTGGACTTTGTGGATGAGGG
>ML664172.1:4647426-4694475 GCA_007570785.1 Antilocapra americana | reverse complement strand
GGGAGGGGGGTTCCGGAGGGGAAGCATATGTAAACCCATGGTGATATCATGACAATGTATGGCAAAAACAATTTAAAAAGTAATAATAAAATAATAATAAAAAAAATTTGTATGGGGGGAAAAATATATATATTTTAACTTAAAAACTAATCCTGCACTATGATCATCATAGCATTATTTGTATCCAGTACTAACAGAATATTAACTTTTAATAATTAATACCTATTAAAATCATCAAATGCTCAATGAAAAAGACTGGTTAAATAAATCTGATGCTACTTTTTCCTGTCTTGTGGGCCTGTCGCTGATTTTTCTTTTCTTCATCCATATCTCCATTTTGAAATGTGTTGTGTGAGCTTGAATTACTTTTCTAATCAGAAAAAATAAAAAGAAATGACTTTTAAGGTTTCATCATGACCCAAGGACTGGACAATCTAGAGCAAGATCAGACAGACAGAAGATGAGGGACAATAAGGTTAAAAATGAACCTTCTTCACGAGGGAACAGTTTTATTCATGGAAAAACGTGGCAGTTAAATTCAGAGTGAAAATGGCAATGATCGCTCACTATACAGTGGAAATAATCAGTCAACCCACCCAATGTTTTGTCTACATGACATAAATAACTGTTTGAGCTTTTTTTTTTTTTCCACTCCATTGGCCAATTTAAGAGTCCTGCGAACAGAAGATTTGATTACTGTTTCCAAAACTCCAGTTTAGGGCACAGTGTAGCTTAACATTGACTGAGAATATTCTTGAACCCCCACGGGTCATGGTCACACAGGAACAAACAGGCCACCTCCATCACCATCCCTCCTAAGTACCTCATGTGCTTACAGGGCAGACCCAAGAGATAAAACGCTGGTGTGTTTTCCCTCTTACAGCCAGGGTGTGTTGTCTCCCCCTGGAGAATATTTGTTTATAAAGGAGTAAGAATTTTTAATATATATGCAAAGGACGATAATGAAATGTGTCTGGCCAGAACATAGTCAGGCGAGATTTCATCTAGTTTCAACGACGCCGTGTGCCAGGGCTGAAGCCATTTTTACCGTAACTCACATTTTCAGGCCTGTGAAGTTGCCGCCCACACAGGAAATGACTTGGAACAGGTGGTCCTCAGAGCTTGCTGGTCTTGTCTGGCTCCCGGGTAATGCTTGTGGGCTACTGAGTCACTGACTAATTATGAGCCCGAACAAAAGGCTCTCAGATAAGCTTGAAATCAAGACGCGGAAGAAGGCAAGGTGTAGCCAGGGACTGTCTGAGCGTGCTGGCTGTCCAAATGGAGTTGATGAATGAGGTTCCTTGGGAAACAATGCCCCCTCCGTCTGGGCTCCTCTCCACTCCCCAGGCACCTGGTGGCAGCGGGACAAGAAAGAACAGGTGAGGCAAGACGCTGTTGCTCATCTCAGATTCTAACGGCTGTAAATGCATCAGAAAACATCCTTCTTGGAGTCACAGCTCTCAGCGACAGGAGGGATCATTTCTCCACCGTCTGAGCTATCAAGCCCATCCATGGACGTGTGTGTGGGGCATGTGAGTGTTTTGATCTCTTGCTAGACTGGGAAGAGGTGATGTAACACTTCTCATTTACCAGGAGAAGAAACTGAGACTTTGGCAGCCCATGTGCTTGGCTCTCGTCCTCAGAAAGAGGATGGTGTCAGAGATGGAGTTGTATCTGTATAGAAAAGATTCTCACATCCTGACCGCCAGTACCAGGAATGTGACCTTATTTGGAGATGGGGTCATTTCAGAGGTAATTAATTAAGATAAGGTCATAACGGATGTGGTTGGGCCCCTAATCCAATACTATTCATGGACAGAAGTCCACGTGAAGAGACAGAGACATAGGGAGAAACTCACATGAAATGGAGGAGTGAGGTGATGGAGCTACAAGCCAAGGGAGGCTGAGGGGTGCCAGAAAACCTCCAGAAGCTGCAAGAGGCTGGAAGGCTCCTTACATGTTTCAAAGGCGGGGTGGGGCACGGTCCTACTGAAGCTTTATTAATAATTGCAAACTTCCAGTGGAGACTGGAAGAGGCAATAACTAAAAGACAATGAATTTCCATTGATTTCAGCCACCCAGTTTACGATACTTCATTAAGGCGGTGCCGGGGAAACCCTGTGTTGGGAAGATCCCCTGGAGTAGGAAGTGGTAACCCACTTTAGTATTCTTACCAGGAAGAAAATCCCACAGAGGGAGGAGACTGGCAAGGCTACAGTGTCCATAGGATCGCAAAAGAGTCGGACATGACTGTGCACGCATGTGCGCGCGCACACACACACACACACACACACACACACACACACACACACACAGGAAATCCATGTGGGTGGGAGCTGGGATTTATTGAGAGGATATTTTGTGTCATTCGGTCTAACTTTCGCCATCCCCAGTGAATCTACACATCGTACTGAGCCTGTAGATTTGGAGAGGGAGTCTTTGAATTCTTCCAAGAGTAATTTTCCTTTCACCTGGATATGTAAGCCTCAATGGCATCGCTTTAAAAAACTATATCAGCTGAACACTAGCAGTAATTGCTAGTTTGATGACAAGTGACTCAAATGAAAATACTGCAGGTGGATAAAGTGAGATCAAGAAGAGGGAAGGAGACTAAGTGGCTGTTAAGAAGTGGAAAAGTGAGAAGTTTCTGGAAGGCTTAGTGTGCACACCCTCAGGTCCTCGCTTCAGAAAGAAGACCCCTGGTGAGAGACAGAAGGCTCTTGCTTACAGTAGACCTGTAATTTCTGATGGCAAATGTAAAGGGAGTGATGGAGTTGAAAAATCATCATTAGGTATATTTAATTTTTTTCCATTATATGCAAAAATATAAATTAAGAAAATGTAAAAAAAGGAAAAGGACCCCAAGTGAGAGCTCTCACCAACAGTTGAGTTAGAGGGAGGGTGTCTGGAAGATCACCACCTTCACTTTCAACACCAATTACTGGCTCAGGGATTCTGAAAGCACCCTCAGTTTCAATAATTCACTAGAAAGACTCGCAGAACTCACTGGAAACTGTGATCCTCCACGTGCATTTGTTCAAGGCAAAGAACATGGGTTAAAATCAGCCAAGGAAAGAGGAGAAGGGGTGGATTTAAGAAGGGTGCCAGACACCGAGCTTGCAGGTGGCCTCCCAGTGCCCTCAGGACAGCTACCCTCCTGGGAGTAAAGGGGGATGTACGCAGAAAGCATTGCCAGCCAGCAAGTCACAGAGCCTCAGGGTCCAGGCTTTCCTGGGGCTCCATCACGCAGATGGGGTTGAGGGGTAGAGCTGACACCAGGGGACCTAGAGCCCCCACTCCAAAGTATGTGTCTGGGTCTCACGGTCCCCACCCTAAGCCATGCTGTTATTATCTGACTGGTCCAAGGCCCGGAGGCAAACAGAGACACTACTAGCAGACTTCACATTCCAAGGGCTTAGCGATTACCTCCCAGAAACCAGGGGCAAAGTCCAGATCTCTCTTCGGGCAATTATAAATCTTCAGTACCCCCTAAATTGGACTGCAAGGAAATCAAACCAGTCAATCCTAAAGGAAATCAAACCAGTCAATCCTAAAGGAAGTCAACCCTGAATATTCCTTGGAAGAACTGATGCTGAAGCTAAATCTCCAATACTTTGGCCACCTAATGGCGAAGAGCTGATTCATTGGAAAAGACCCTGATGCTGGGAAAGATTGAAGATGAAAGGAGGACGGGGTGGCAGATGATGAGATGGTTCTATAGCATTGCTCACTCAATGGACATGAAATTTCAGCAAACTCTGGGAGAGAGTGGAGGACAGGGGGGCCTGGGATGCTACAGTCCATGAGATTGCAGGGTCAGACACGCCTTAGCGATTGAACAGCAACACCCGCTCAATTAGACCCAGACCTCCATTTCTTCATCTACCCTTACCCCAGGGAAACGCTGCTGCGTTCCCAACTCGGAGCAAGCTTTCCTCCCTGTAGACTCTCGGGTCAGGAAGAAACAGGGCTGTCCCACTCTCCCACTGCTCCATTGTGGGCTGGAGGCAGATGTTGCTCTGAGCCTTCTAACAGACAGGGGTCTTTTGTGCAGCTGGGTCCTGGGGATCCTCAGTCTGTTGTGCTTATGGGGCCTGTGTGCCTGGGAACGAGACAGAGCTGAGAGCAAGAAGGAAGGCTCGATCAATCAACAGGGATGGGGTGTGGGGCAGTGGGCCATGGGGCTGGGAGAGGAAGAGGGCACTACAACCCTGCAGCACCAGGAGCCCCCAAGGTCAAGGTCAGAGTCTGCCATTCTCTGCAGGTACCCTGTGCCAGACACACAGGGAAGACAAGGTGCTTCCTCAGTGCAAGCTGGTGGTGGGCGGTGGAAAGAAAGTGCAAGTGGACGTTGTGTCTGACTCTGCGACCCCATGGACCGTAGCCCACCAGGTTCCTCTGTCTCTGGGGTTCTCCAGGCAAGAATACTGGAGTAGGTTGCCATACCCTTCTCCAAGGAATCTTCCTGACCCAGGAATCGACCTGGGTCTCCCACATTGCTGGCAGATTCTTTACCATCTGAGCCACAGATTTTCACTGTAAAAATTTCATCTTACTCCAAAATACAAATGCGTGTGACAATCTTCAGAAGCTGAACCAAGTTAACCAAAAGGAGCAGCAAGAAGAGGTGCTGCTGACTATATTCTTCCTTCTGCTTCTAGCATTGGCCTCTCCCACTTTTTGAAAGGTTCAGGGTGTCTTTAGAAAACAATCACCTCTTCTTTGCTCATCAGCGCTTTCATGCTTCTGTCTAATTTCTTAAAATTTCCCACCAAACGGTATTTTTTTATTTCCACATTTTCATTTAGCATGCCAACATTTGTTGAGTGTTTGAAATATTTTTACAATGTGGACAAAAATTACAGAGTGAGGGAACAAGCTGCTTGAACGATGGCCCATCCCAGCTGCTGCCTTAAGGTAGATCTTCTGTCCCCTCCACATTTTTGATGTAAAATATGCCACAGGAGAAAGGGACAATTTTAAAAGGCAAAGGAGAAAAGAAATGGAAAGAAAACAGGCAATTCATGTAGTCATTTACAGCCAATTTGAACTTTTTTCCATGATTTTACAGGCTTGAAAAAGAGTCACTGCATAGTAAATGACTGAAATGAAGAGATTAGGGTGGGGAGGGTGGGATATAGGACTCTATGAATAACATACCTGCAACTGACAATGAAATTAAAGTTATAAAAATCATTTCCATGGATGCAGGAGACCTACAGGATGGAAGAAATGTGTTTCAAATCTTGAGTTTTGACCCATCATTTGAAATTCATTTTCTCTGACTTTTCCATAAGCCATGCCAAAGAAAATAAAGGAGCCAGCTCTTGCCCCATCACGGGGCTCCCCCCTTGCCCACCAGGCCCACTAGCTTTCCCGTATCACCATGTGGCAACTCAGAGTCCTGAGGATTCAGATGAATACAGAGCAAGTCATCCTGAAGTCTGGTTTTCATTGACCAGAGCAGAAATTAGCATCACCTTCGGGCAGATTCTGCATTGTATTCCATAATGCATTAGGAGCTCCCTTTCTGATTCTGTTTTGTATCCTGGCTTGATAGCACGGTTTCTCTTAACTTCAAAGGTTATTCTCTGCCTGAGTAACTTCTCCAAGTTTAGGGGGTAGTGAAAAATGAACCTGTATCCTAAATAGGAATTTACCTCCCAAACCAAGGAGGGATCCAAAAAGGGAAAAAAAGAAAAAGTCCTTGATAATGAAGTAAAATAAAATAAAACCTTAACAAGACCTTGGATGAGAATATGCTTCCTTTGATTTAGAAAAATCCAGATTTGGCCACGTCATTAGATGGGGATTAATTGTCAGCATCCTGACACCAGCCACTGCAAATACTTAAAACGAGCTGTGATCTGTTGCTTCTAATCCATTAGGGGCATATATGGGGCTCAGGCTTTGCATGGCACGTTTGTGCTTTTCCACTTTTCCATGGATCCTTTATTGTATATTAATATCATGCTTAATGTCAACATTTGGAAACAGTTTGTGACTGACGGGGCTGAAAAGACATATTTCTCCATCAGCCTGTTTCTATAATAGAAGTCATTCTTCTTTAAGACTCAAACCACCATATGCTTCCACTTTTTTTTTTCCTGTTTTTATCAGGAGACCTCAGCACATTGGATTTCAGTATAAATTTCAAATATATTAAGACAGTTCCAAAAAATTCAAGCCAGCACAGCCCAGCCTCCTCTTGGCACCCCCTGATGAGGATTTATTGGGGCCTTAGAAGCCTCTCATCTGTGCTCAGGGTCAGCCCTAATAATAGTAATAGCTGATGTTTATTGACTGTTTACTATACGCTGGGCTCTGTGCTAAGTGTTTTATGTGTGTTGAGATAGTTAATCCTTCCAGGAACTCTATGAAGGACAGATGAGAAAAGTGTAGCATTGAGAGATGTTAAAGAAATTTCCCCAAGGCACAGAGCTGGTGTAAGAAGCCAGTTATCCAACGTTCAAACCCAAGTTCTTCTGTTTCACTATATTGGCCTGTATTGACTAGTGCCTGCTCACAACACACACTCACAGAGACACAACCACACACGTCCCAACATCCCTTCTTTAGTAGCTCTCAGTTCTACCAATAAGGAAATTGCTCCTTTTTTTTAATCCCCCTCTCTATTCAGTCATTCAGTCATATCTGACTCTGCGACCCCATGGACTGTAGCCTCCTCTGTCCATGGGATTTTCCAGACCAAGAATACTGGAGTGGGTTGCCATTTCCTTCTCCAGGGGATCTTCCCAACCCAGGGATTGAACCCGGTCTCCTGCTTTGCAGACATACTGCTTACCATCTGAGCCACCAGGGAAGTCAAAGCTATGGTTTTTCCAGTAATTATTTATGAATGTCAGAATTGGACCATAATGAAGGCTGAGCACCAAATAAATTGATGCTTTTGAACTGTGGTGCTAGAGGAGACTCCTGAGAGCCCCTTAGACAACAAGGAGCTCAAACCAGTCCATCCTAAAGGAAATCAACCCCGAATACTCATTGGAAGGACTGATGCTGAAGATGAAGCTCCAGTACTTTGGCCATGTGACTCAAAGAGCCAACTCACTGGAAAAGACCTTGATGCTGGGAAAGATTGAAGGCAGGAGGAGAAAGGGACAACAGAAGATGAGATGGTTAGATAGCATCATCAACTCAATGGGCGTGAAGTTGAGAAAACTCTGGGAGACGGTAGAGGAAAGAAGAGCCCTGAGGGCTATAGCCCATGGAGTTGCAAAGAGTCAGACATGACTTAGCAACTGAAAAACAACATTTCACTCTAAGCCCTCATGGAAGATGGGAGGGTGCATATCCCTGCCCTGGACTGGGAGCCATCATCATAAAATGTATTGGACCCACAACTACTTTCTTTCCAGAGCCACCAACCCATATGATAGAGAAAAAATCCAAAGCAATATATATTAGGTAAGCATGCTTATAATACTCATATCGTTATGAGTAATCATACAGATTCTTGCCTTCAAGGCCCTCTGCACACACCCACCTCTACCATCACACACACCACAGACACACAGAGTTTAGAAGTTTAGTATTATGGACTCACAAGCCTTGTGGAGTATTGAGGGATCATGCAGAGAAAAGGACTCTGTGTATTTCTCAAGGAATGAGGACAAACCACAGGAGATCCTCCAGACGATGAAGGAGAGACAGACAGAGAAGGTGGGCTGCAGGGATGGGAGAAGGGCGTGTCTAAGCTGGAGGCTGACAGCCATTCACTCTTTCCACAGTGCATCATCCCTCCGTTCCGTCTCTTTAGGGGACCTCGCTAAGGACTGATGTTACTCCCCCGTCTCTCACAATCCACATTACATCTCTTCCAAATGTGGAAATTTGAAGGTGGAATTTGAGGGTGGAACCCAGTTAGACCAGGTACTAGGTAGGACATACAACGATCAGTGATCTCAGAGAATTTGCCCCCAGGGATGCTATTTAAAAAGTAAATGCCCCGAAACTCTAATGTAGAATAAAAACATTGCAGCACAAGGTTGCAAGAGCAATGAAAAGAGATTGAAACTCATGTAAGTCATCAAAAAACTGAAGATAACTTCTATGTGGTCCTGAGCAGATGGGGAGGGGGCGTGAGCAATGTTTGGAGGGGTGCTGCTTGTGAGTGAGGAGGGGGTCCTGACACCCTCTCCAGCAATAATTCCTGTCTCAGTGACACTGTGTCCTGGGAAACCCATTTGTCTTGGGCATACTGGGAGTTTGGTCAACTGTCGTCTCTCAGTCAACAAGATTTACAGGTCCTGCCTCTTATGACAGTCTCTTATCCCTATTCTCACTCCCTCACTTTGCCACCACCATCAGGGAAGGCTTCTAAAGTTCCCTTTCCTAAGTGATACAGCAGAAGACCTAAGCCAAAGAGAAATTCCAGAAGAACGTCTTATCTATGGAGGGAACATTTTAAAGCAATGGGGAAAAAATAAGAGCATGAAGTATCTCTGTGAAGCTAAGGAAGTGAGTTGGCTTGTCTATCTAGTAGGTCTTGTTTGCCTGGATTTGGAGGTTGTCATTCCCTGGTGGCTCAGATGGTAAAGATTCAGCCTGTGATCTGGGAGACCTGGGTTCAATTCCTGGGTTGGGAAGATCCCCTGGAGGAGAGCATGGCAACCCATTCCAGTATTCTTGCCTGGAGAATCCTATGGACAGATGAGCCTGTTGGGCTACTGTCCATGGCGTCCCAAAGAGTCAGATATGACTGAACGACTAAACACATAAGGAATTAGGATTTCTTTCTTGATGCAAAGGCACGTCGGCACTCCAGTGGGTAGAAAACAGAGCTTCCCCTGGGCAGAAAGGCCATTTCTGGCTTTGGTTCCCAGGGGATGATGATGCTTATGGTAAACGATGTTGGATTCATGATCTCTGAAGAAGATTTAGCTTCAGTACCAGGAACCAGGCTTGATCACTCAAGAGCTTTGGCACAGCAGAGTTAGACTTTTGGACTCTTGGGAGAAGGCAAGTGTGGGGTGATCTGAGAGAATAACACAGAAACATGTATATTATCATATGTGAAACAGATCGCCAGTCCAGGTTCAATGCATGAGACAGGGTGCTCAGGGCTGGTGCACTGGGATGACCTTAATGGATGGGATAGGGAGGGAGGTGGGAGGGGAGTTCAGGATGGGGGACACATGTACACCCATGGCTAATTCATGTGAATGCATGGCAAAAACCACTACAATATTGTGAAGTAATTAGCCTCCAATTAAAATGAATTAATTTAAAAAAATTTTTTAAAGTAAGAAAAGGGACAGAGAAAACTTCTGACACAGACATCAGAAGAGGGATGGAGAATGCCCCCCTAGCTAGTCTTAGCAAGGCCTTATTTACTTTTTTTCAGACCCACTCCCACAACATACATTTTAAATTAATAAGATTAGAATGAACAAGAGAAAGATCTTACCAGACCCACCCAAAGAAAACTGAGCATCAAAGAATTGATGCTTTTGAACTGTGGTGTTGGAGAAGACTCTTGAGAGTCCCTTGGACTGCAAGGAGATCCAACCAGTCCATCCTAAAGGAGATCAGTCCTGGGTGTTCATTGGAAGGACTGATGTTGAAGCTGAAATGCCAATACTTTGGCCAACTGATGTGAAGATCTGACTCACTTGCAAAGACCCCGATACTGGGAAAGATTGAGGGCAGGAGGAGAAGGGGCAGACAGAGGATGAGATGGTTGGCTGGCATCAGTGACTCGATGGACACGAGTTTGAGTAAACTCTGGGAGTTGGTGATGGAGAGGGAGGCCTGTCATGCTGCAGTCCATGGGGTCGCAAAGAGTTGGAAATGTGACTGAGTAACTGAACTGAACTGATAAAACCCACTCCCATAATATAATTTTTAAGATGACAGGATTAGTCAGAAAGTTCTTGTTAAGGAAAAACATGTCATTGAGCAAGATACATTGCTTTATTGACTAAGACAAAGCAGTGTAGAAAAAAAGTTTGTCCTTTTCTCCTTGAGAGCCCCAGACCCCTTTCTCCTTCTCAAGGGCTCTAGAACCCTTTCTTCTCCTCGGTAACCCTGGACTTCTTATCAACCTACCTAGGAACTGACTCTCTCAAAGACACGGAGGCAGATAGAAGGCAGGTTCCATGGAAGCAGGAGATGGTGCCATCTCTCTTACATGGAATGGTGTCTAGAGAAACCACATGGGGTAAACCCCTTACTGTGCTGCAGTGTAAGGACACAGTAGGTGAACTCTGAGATGGTTAGGAAAGTAGCAGACGAGCTGGAGGCTTGCTAGGCTTCAGGCACAGGGATTGGACCTTGTCACTCACATTCCCACTGTTTGTGACATTCTGTTTCTCTTTTTCTTATCTAGTCTCAAAGCCATTAGTAAAGCCATCCTGAGTATTGCAAATTTATCTTCAGAATAGTTCAGCAGGTTACCAGCAGGATCTTGGGTCAACAAAGGCAAGGCAGAAATAATCAGGAACTTGCCCATCACCAACCCCAGGCCAAGTAGCTGCAAAATTGCAATAACCAAATCTCCCCCAAAAGGAGATTCTTGACTGGAGTCTAACTGTGTGATTCTACATTTAATTGTGCACTAAAGAAATTATTTCCTTTTATGCTTTGCCAAATGCTGCCCAGTTTCTGGATAACATATCTTTGGATATATATTTCCTCTGAGGCAGGTATTTGACAAATCAGCTTACCTTAAGCCACTGCATTTGTAAAAGGACTTGGGAAAGTCGTTCACTAAGGCAGATGTGGGTCACCTGTTTATGGCTCATCCATCTTCCCTGGATGAGGACAGCCAGCAGCCCTTGGCTCCCTGACCCACTTCTATCTGCAGCCACATCTCAGAGCCAGGCTTCTGATCTTGGCCAGAGCCGATAATGAAAGATCCCCTTGAATGAGAATAACTTGAGAATGGACAATGCAAAGGCTCATCCGAGAAATCATGGCATCCAGTCCCACCACTTCATGGCAAATAGATAGGAAAAAAATGGAAACAGTGACAGACTTCATTTTGAGAGGCTCCAAAATCACTGCAGATGGTGACTGCAGCCATGAAATTAAAAGACACTTGCTCCTTGAAAGAAAAGCTATGACCAACCAAGACAGCTTATTAAAAAGCAGAGACATTACTTTGCCAACAAAGGTCTGTTTCTAGTCAAAGCTATGTTTTTTCCAGTAGTCATGTATGGATGTGAGAGTTGGACTATAAAGAAAGCTGAGCACCAAAGAATTGAAGTTTTTGAACTGTGGTGTTGGAGAAGACTCTAAAGAGTCCCTTGGACTACAAGGAGATCCAACCAGTCCATCCTAAAGGAAATCAGCCCTGAATATTCATTGGAAGGACTGATGTTGAAGCTGAAGCTCCAATACTTTGGCCACCTGATGCAAAGAGCTGACTCTGGAAAAGACCCTGATGCTGGGAAAGATTGAAGGCAGGAGGAGAAGGGGACGACAGAGGATGAGATGATTAGATGGCATCACCGACTCAATGGACATGAGTTTGAGTAAGCTTCAGCAGTTGGTGATGGACAGGGAAGCCTGGCATACTGCAGTCCATGAGGTCACAAAGGATTGGACACGACTAAGCGACTGAACTGAACTGAACTGAGCTGTCTGGTTTGCATGGAGTTTGCCCACATTGAGGCCTGCCTTCCATCGCTTCCCAGCTAGGCACCCACAACATAATCACTAGAGTCATGCTTAGCCCGTGATTCAAGGGGATGAAAAAAGAAAAAATCAAACACTGACTTGGATTTTGTTGCTTGTACCTCTAGGTATTTGATATCATGCGGGTGAAGACACTGGTGAAGACACTCAGAGATCTGAGGCATGCAATTATTTTATGCTCTTTCATATAAGCATTGGGCTTCCCAGTTTGTACTAGTGGTAAAGAACACATCTGCCAATGCAGGAGACATAAGAGATGTGGGTTCGACTCTGGGACAGGAAGATCCCCTGGAGGAGGGCATGGCAACCCACTCCAGTATTCTTGTCTGGAGAATCCCATGGGGAGAGGAGCCTGGTGGACTGCATTCCATAGGGTCGCACAGAGTTGCACACGACTGAAGCACGGGGCACATAAGCATCTTCAAACTTTACCTCAAAGAATAGTCACACAATTTGACTCTTGTACATGTGCAGCCATTGAATGTCCCAGAACAATCTGAATGGACCTCCTGATAGAACCACAAGGTGCTACCTTATGCAGAAGAATCACCAAAGCTCCAACTTTTTCCAGGTCTCTTTTTCCCTTCCATATTAAGGAACCCTAACTGATGTCTTGAGACAAAGTCTCAAGAAGAGTTTGGAATTCCTTGGCCAATACACATAGACAAGTGCCATAGCTTTGGTTCACTGCCCTGTTTTCCTTGGAAGCCTGGAGACCTGAGACCATCGCTTCTGCTGGTATGAAGACCAAGAGGACATTTTTCTTTTGTAGATCAGTACAGATCAGAGCATTGACCATAGCCTCTTCTAGCATTTGGAAAAGTCTTCATCATTCTGTCATAAATTCAGGGCACCAATCTTGAGCTGGAGGGAATCTTGGTGAATGTCATTTCATGTGTAGACAGCACTCCTTGCTCGTACTGTGAAGGTTCCCGTGAAAATGTCAAGACTGTAATTAAATCATTCCAGAAGGAATTGAGTTGAACATTTCCTCCAGGAATATACTACACCCTGAAGACTTGTTCAACTCTTCAACTGGAAGTTTGATAAGTTGGACGATTTGATAAGTTTTCTCTAGGAAAGAAACATTACAAAAAATTGTTTCATTTAATTAGACAAAAAAAGGATCAGCATTAATAATGATAAATCTTTCTGAAACTTTAGAAATCAGACTTTAGCCTCTCCAGCTGTTCATTTTCACAGCCCTCTTAAGATTTATACCAATAGTTTTATTGTAATCATTAATCTAGATGATCTAAGATTATGTTACTGCCTTAACGGCTAACGTGATGAAAAGATCAGGACATTTAATGAAGTGCAAAATTCATCCCACTTAAGAAAAGCAAGGCTTTGCTCCCAGGAGAAAACCAAACAGAAAATGAGGCGTTTTTCATGGAAGTTATTTGTTTTTGTTTAAAATTCTGGATGGCAGGATAAATCTGTGTCATTTTCACACAATAAATAGCAACAAGTGGCAATGAAGCAATTGAATTCCTTGGCAGCCCGCCTTTCGTTCCAGCTGAATACCTCCCCCACTTAATAAGATCCATCAGTAGAAGGTTACTTATATTACCAAGTGGCTCAGCTGGTAAAGAATCTGCCTGCAAGGCAGGAGACCTGGGTTTGATCCCCGGGTTGGGAAGATCCCCTGGAGAAGGGAAAGGCTACCCACTCTAGGATTCTGGCCTGGAGAATTACATGGGCTATATAGGCCATGAGATTGCAAAGTGTTGGACATGACTGAGCAGCTTTCATATATATAGATTTTAAGAGCCACCCACAGTTCAACTTCTAGGAAGTAAAACACCTATTCAGAACTTAGAAGCTCAGATCCACCATGATTCCAGCTCAACTAATTTTTGTCATAAGTTTACTTTTTACCTGCAGCTAAAATTATGCATATTTTTTAAAATATCATTTTTTCCTTTCTTAAGTCATGTACATCTTTTTTATTGTGTTCCGATACACAGAACATAAAATTTACCATTTTAACCATGTTTAGGGGTTAAGTGGGGTTAAATCCATTCACACTTCCTTTCTTGTCTTCATGATAAAGATTTGGCTAAGTGTTAAGAAAGGAAATAGGATGGATGATATGGAAGACTCCAGACACATTCTGCATCACCATGGTGGCAGGCCACTGAGGGAGAGAGAGGAGATGGCATAGAGGGTGCTCAAGAAAGAGCTGTTCTTTTCAATTTTTTTTTTTTAGAATGACTTTAATTATATTTTAAAAAATACATCAAAAGAGAGAAATACATTAACATCAGTAGCAGTTATCTCAAGGTGATATGTAAATAGATGGTTTTCAATTTTGTTACTATAGAAGTCCCTCTTTACTGATACCATGTAATATCAATAAGTAATATTTCAAAAATAAAAAGCAGTGGTTTGATATATATTCTTATATTTGAAAAAAATAAACATTGAATGATTAGTAAATTATTCTTCCCACTCTACAGATACGAGAAACATGCAGAGAAACTAAATGGATTATTCATAGTGCCTGTAATCGGCAGAACTAGCATTAAAGTTCACTTTTTCTGACAGTTGTTCTTTTAAACTGAAGCCAATCAAAAATATTAATTGGACTCTCCCCCAGGGCCTGAAATTCAACATTTTGTATGAATGAGCACCCGATCTTCTCTGCAAGTAAGTGCACACACCAGTTTCACAACCTACTGTTGCTTTAACGGTGCTATTTACTCATTCTTACATCTTTTCAGACATGCTAGTCTTTTTTCATCTTTCTCATTTATTGGCTCACGGAAGGCAAGCTTTAGGCTGTGTTCACACTCATGAGTGTCAAAAGTAGAAACAACGGACTAATCTCTAAAACTTTGCACGCTTGGAAAAACCGCAATGGTGTGTTTCTCGCGATCACCATGGACAACTAAGCTGAGATTAGGAAAGATGGTCACAAAGAAAGTGAGTTGGGTGGGCTCTGCCCACCTGTCTAGCTATAAACATGGACTGGAGAAGAGGAGCCTGAGAATTAATTTTTGTCCATTTCCCCAAGAGCATATTGAGAGGAGAATCTCAGTTAACTCTCACTTGGTGTTAGCAATGTTGAAGGTCCACGTGGACTGGGACAGTGTTTGGATACACTGCACAAGGTTTGAGTTAAAGCAAAGTCAGGAATGAAGACTTGCTGGTACCAAGTGAAAGATGACAATGCATGCCAGTTTCCAGAGAGTAATTGATGCTGAAATATGTCACTTCACTCTTAAAACACGAATATTTCAGAGCAGATCTCTCTACAGGAAGGGACCCACCCAGCGTGGCAGAAGGAGCCCAGAAGTAAGAACCTCAGTCCTGTGATGAGGGCTGCCCTCAGACACAGATTGATGGAGGCTAGGGCAAGGACGTGAATTCAGTGGCTCTCAACTCCTCTTAAAACGAGACCACATAGGCAGTGCAGGTCAACTCCAGATCCTAGCATTGTGGTATAAATCACAAAGGAAAAACCAGCCCCCTGTCTTGTGCATATTGGTATCAGCCTTAGGACTTCCTGATTGGAAAACTCCTTCCCAAGTTCACAGGGATGAGAGAGGTACCAGGGGGTCATTTGTGATTTCGTGCCCAGAGATGTCCCTTTTCAACAAAGTCCCTGATATTGATGAGTGTCCTGAGTGCTATGAATCTCAATGGGAAGTAAGAACTTGCAGCTATTTTAAATCACCCATCTGACTCCATGCCATTCTCTATTCCACATTCACTTTCTAGATACCCAGTTTAATCAAGCCAGAACTAGCAATAAAAATCATCACACACAATCAAGAGTCCACTGTTCAACTTGGCCAACCAAATCTATCTTGTACTGTTACAACAAGCAGAATCACAGCAGAAAAGCATCATGGAAGGAAAAAAAAAGTTCAGCAAGGAAACACAAAACTTTTCTGATTCTGGCATGGTCTAGTGAGACAGTTGGCGAAATGTGTAAATACCTCTATGTATATTAAAGACTACTTAATAAAAACCTTCTCTTGTGCATGTTTATCCTTTAACAGACATTTAAAAAAAATCTCAGCTTGTTTCATTTTCTCTCATTTTTTCATATTTTAGATACAAGATTCAGTGGCATTGCCATGTTTGGGGTGCAGAGATGTGATCTGTGTGCCTTTTGATTAGTTTTCCCTGTGCAAGACATGGTAGCTCTCTACCGCTTTGAGGTAGTTCACACCCCCTCTGTTGTAAATCCCCACTCTGATGACCTGCACTTTTTGGAATATTTGGGGAGCAAAACATTGTTTAACGGTATACAGATGCAAAGAGTAGTAATGAGACAGAGATCTAATGTACAACATAACATAAACAACAATGAACATAGGCAACAATATTGTACCATAATGATACAGCATAATAGAAGTGATAAATATGGCTACAGTGGCAATTGCATTACAATATATAAATGTATCAAATTAACATGTGGTACATCTTAAAGGTACACAGTGCTATATATTGAATATATTCAATAAAATAAAAAAATAATTTTGGCAGATGTTTTTATATCCCTAAGGGAAAGTATCCTCTCCATGTCACTCCAGGGCTGCCTTACCCATGAAAGAGCCTAGCCAGCATCCGTCTTCATATTAAAATGTGACTGACCCTAAATCTCACAGCCCTGGCATCTGAGATCAGTGAGGAAAGAAGAGCAGAGACTAAGAACTTAGTTTTCTCCCTCTCTGTCTCTGTCTCTCTCAGTTTCCCAGTTTCCATTTTATGAGGCTGAATTTTGGAAGATGGAAAATAAAAGATTATCTATTTTGAGAAGCAAAGGGGAACAGGTGTCACCAACAGTCCTGGGTGTTACAAATAACATTTCACTAAACTCTCGTTATTTCTCTGAGATGAGCATCCTTTTATTGTGCCCGCTTTACAGATGAGAAAATTGAGGCACAGAGAGGTCAAGTAGATGGCTTAAAATCAACTCAGCACAGTGGGAGAGGGAGGATGCTAACACCCAGGCAGGAAAGCTAGAAAGTGGATGCTCTTTCCCACCAGGGTCTTTCCCTGCAGGAGAGCCTGTGCACAAAGAGGAGAGGATGGCTGGAGGTAAAGAGAAAGCCCCTGAAATGGGTCTTGTGTGTGTGTTTTCACATGTTCCCTCTCTGGGTTTTCCAGGGTCTGTGCCTTTGCTTCATTTCCCTCACCTTTAGCTCTTCTAAAGGGTCCCCAGATGACATCCCATATTTTAGCATGGCCCCCCGACCCTGAGTCATTCTTGCCTGAGGTGGGGGCTACTCCTCATGTTCTTCTCCCTCCATTGAGTTCGGTGGATCTTGGTAAGAAGCACCCCCAGACCCAGCCTTCAAGTGCAGCCTCCTTGTCAGCAGCAGGTTCCTGCCAATCACTTCCCTTTTCCTGCCAGGTGGGCCAAGCCTGGAGCCCTCGGTGGTGGCTCCCAGGCTCTGTGTTGCCCCTAGCCCAGCTCCCACCCCTATAAGCTCTAGCTCTCCCTCTACACTTCCCCTCTGAGCTCTCTTCCTCCAATCTTTGCTGCCCCAGTCTACAAGCCTCCATACTCCTGGTCTCTGTGGGCACACTTTGTGTGTGTGTGTGTGTGTGTGTGTGTGTGTGTGTGTGTGTGTGCACGCGCATGCCTGTGCATGCTCAGTCACTTCAGTCATGTCCAACTCTTTGCAACCTTTTGGACCATAGCTCATCACACTCCTTTGTCCATAAAGATTCTTTAGGCAAGAATACTTCAGTGGGTTCCCATGCCCTCCTCCAGGGTATCTTAGGTCTCCTGCATTGGCAGGTGGGTTCTTTACCACTAGCACCACCTGGGAAGCCAAGTGTGTGTGTGTACACACAAATACATATACATGGTTGATACCAGGCATGTAGGATTTTAACAGCACCCTTGACCTCTACGCTGGTGGCTCAGACAGTAAAGAATCCACCTACAATGCAAAGACCGGGGTCCAATCCCTGGGTTGAAAAGATCTTCTGGAGAAGGAAACCACTCCAAAATTCTTACCTGAAGATTCCCCATGGACACAAGAGCCTGGGGGGCTACAGTTCATGGGGTTGCAAAGAGCTGGAGATGACTGGACGACTAAGCACTTGATCTCTACCCGGTAGATGCCAGTAGCCCTCACTCTACAATACGATGCCCCCAAATGTCTTCAGGGTGTTGCAGAATCACCACTGAGACCCTCCGGGCTAGATGTGGACCTTAATTCTGCCGTAATGCATTTGAGCCCTTCCCCTGCCCTCTGCACCACCTGTCTTGCTCCACCCTGTCCCGTGGACCCCACTGTCCAAAATAGGTGTCTGTAGTGACCACAGCCCCACACTCCAGTCCTGAGTCCCATTTGATGGCCCAGGTCTGCAATATACCCCCGACTGGGGAACCAACACTGTGCGGTTTCCAAACTGACAAGACCCTAGGACTCCTTGAATACTGGATCTGTCCCTTCTCCCAGCATCTCTGGAGTCCTGCTCCAAAGCACATGCACTTCTCCTAGTCCCTGAGAGCCGTGTCATTTGTGGTCCCAGTTCTGTCTTGAGAGAGCCACTGTTCTTCCTGAGCAAGGCTGTGAGTGCAAGCACTCTCAGCAGTGTCTGACTCTTTGCAGCTCTGCAGACTGTATCTGGCCAGGCTCCTCTGCCCTTGGGATCCTTCTGGCAAGAGTGCTGGAGTGGGTTGCCATGACTTCCTCAAGGAAATCTTCCGGACCCAGAGAGCAAACCTGAGTCTCCTGCAGTGGCAGGCAGATTCTTTACCACTTGAGTCACCTGGGTAGAAACATGCATTCAGGGACCAACTAGGAAAGCAGTACCATGGCCTTTACTTTTGGCACCAAAATTGCCAGGAGCACCTAAAGGAGAATAGGTAAATGACTGCACCAGTCAGTTTTTGAGACCATGAATCGGAGTGGAACACCAGTATGGGGCGACCAACCAGATGGTGACAACAGCTCACCAAACCTCACCAAACCACAGAACGACTGATAATGTGCTGCATAAGGGTCAGGGAAGAATTTAAGCCATGCATTTTTTAATTTGAATCATTTGGATCTGATAATGTACATCTGCTGCACACAGTTTTTAATTCAAATCAAATACATAGATGTACATTCCAATAACTAACTCATGGTCTTCCATATTGCAAGGTCTGTTGTGGTCCCACACTGTGGAGTGACACCAAGAGAGAAAGCCAGCCTAGGGGATCTAGACTCTAGAGGACGTGTGATGACAGCACCCTAGGATGTGTGGGCTCCATGGCCTCTGCCCATGGAGACACATCTGTATGTTAGATGATGTGATGGCTAATTTTATATCTCAACTTGACCAGGCCATGAAGTGTCCAGACATTCAGCCAAACATTATTCTGGGTGTGTCTGTGAGAATCTTTCTGGGTGAGATGAGCATTTGCATTGGTAGGTTGAAGGAAGCATATTACCCTCCCTTATGTGGATGGCCATCATCAAATCTGCCATAAACCAAATTCTTGAGTTCCCCCTTTAATGTATATGCTGAAATCATGATCCTCAATGTGATGATATTAGAAGGTGGGGCCTTTGGAGGTGATTAGGTCATGAGGATGTAGACCCTGTGATAGAATTAGTGTCCTCATCAAAGACACCATAGAGAACTCATTTGTCCCCTCCATCACCTGTGGACACAGCAAGATGAAGACTTGTCTAAGAACTTCTGCTTCATTGACTATGCTAAAGCCTTTGACTGTGGATCACAACAAACTGTGGAAAATTCTTAAAGACATGGGAATATCAAATCACCTTGCCTGCCTCCTGAAAAATCATTATGCAGATCAAGAAGCAACAGTTAGAACTAGAAATGGAACAACTGACTGGTTCCAAATTGGGAAAGGAGTACATCAAGGCTCTATATTGTCACCCTGCTTACTTAACTTATATGTGGAATATATCATGTGAAACGCTGGGCTGAGTGAAGTACAAGCTGGAATCAAGATTGCTGGGAGAAATATCAGTAACCTCAGATATGTACATGATATCACTCTTATGGCAGAAAGCAAAGAGGAACCAAAGAGCCTCTTGATGAAAGTGAAAGAGGAGAGTGAAAAAGTTGGCTTAAAACTCAACATTCAAAAAATGAAGATCATGACATCCGGTCCAATCACTTTATGGCAAATAGATGGGGAAACAGTGAAAACAGTGACTGATTTCATTTTCATGGGCTCCAAAATCACTGCAGATTGTAACTGCAGCCATGAATAAAAGATATTTGATCCTTGGAAGGAAAGTTATGAGAAACCTAGGCAGCATATTAAAAAGCAAAGACATTACTTTGCACATGAAGATGCAGGTCCATATGGTCAAAAGTATAGCTTTTCCAGTAATCACGTATGGATGTGAGAGTTGGACCATAAAGAAGACTGAGCACCAAAGAATTGAAGCTTTCAAATTGTGGTGCTGGAGAGGACTCTTGAGAGTCCCTTGGATTTCAGGGAGATCAAGCCAGTGAATCCTCAAGGATATCAACCCTAAATATTCATTGGAAGGATTGTTGCTGAAGCTGAAGCTCCAGTGCTTTGCTTACCTGATGCAAAAAGCCAACTTACTGAAAAAGACCCTGATGCTGGGAAAGAGTGAAGGCAAAACAAGAAGAAAGTGGCAGAGGATGAGATGGTTAGATAGCATCACCGACTCGATGGACATGAGTTTGAGCAAACTCCAGGAGACAGTGAAGGACAGGGAAGCCTGGAGTGCTGCAGTCCATGGGGCTGCAAACAATCAGACACGACTTAGTGATTAAACAACAAAGAAAACATGCATGTGTATATGTGGGATCAGGTTATATATCCTACTAGTGCGTACATATATACGTTTTTGTTTTTAGTTAAGCTATGTCATGGGCATCTTTGCATGTTTTTAGAAATACACATTATCACATCAACTTTCACCACAATTGTATGATAATCAGTGCCTGGTCTGCAGCCCTCAGTGTTAGCTCCCAGTTCATCAAGTCTCCCACAAGACCATGTCTACTGTCCTCCCTCCGCGTTCCTCTTCTGTCCCCTGAAGCAGTTACCTAAGCTGCTCAGAACATTTTCATACACACATTTCCTCCCATCTTCAACAGGACAGAATGAACTCCTAGAAGTAGAATGATGGGGTCAAAGACAATAGAGGTCTTTGAGATGTGCTACCAAATTGCTGTCCAGGAGCTGATACCAACCAGAAGCCTCTCCAGCGCTGGGTTCGCACTTCTGTCGGCATTGTGAGGGCAGTGATCACCTGTCTTCATGCATTAAAGGGTGCTCCCGCGAGCTGTGCATTTAGCAGTTTGGAACCTATTAGGGGTATTTTACTCAGAATTTATTTTTTTCCTGAGATATCTGTGCCTTCCTTCATCTTGCAGTTTTTGGCAGCTATGATCATCTTTTCAGCCAACTTGGGCTGACGAGGCAAACAAATGACACACACTGATAAAGCAAGCATTCTTGCCATATTTTCTCTGTTCAAGTACAAGTGCCCATGTAGTCAGCCCTAACTTGGTTTGCTTAGAGTGTTTATGTAAGTTCCCAGGACAGCTACCTTAACTTTTTCGATCCCTATTTTTTTTAAAGTTCAACTTATAGCTGATGTGCAATGTTGTGTTAGTTTAAGTGCATAGTAAAGTGATTCAATTTTATGCACATATATTAGTACATATTCTTTTTCAGATTCTTTTCCCTTATAGTTTATTACAAAATACTGAGTATTGTTCCCTGGATCTACAGTCAGTCCCTGTTGATTATTTGTTTTATATATGAGAGCGTGTATATGTTAATCTCAAACACTCCATTTATTCCTCCTCTCTCCCTTTTCCCCTTGGTAATCCTAAATTTGCTGTCTATGTCTCTGGGTCTGTTTTTTTAATAACTTCATTTGTATCATTTTTTTAGATTCCGCATATAAGCAATATCTTAACAATCTTTGTCTTTCTCTTTCTGACTTCACTTAGTGTGATCATCTCTAGGTCCATCAATGTTGCTAAAAATGGCATTCTTTCATTCTATTTTATGACTGAATGGTATTTCGTTGTACAAATATGTGATCCCTATTTTTCTAAAGCATGGGTTTGCTGATTATAATTATAAAGTAAATTCTTACCATCCTTCACAGGGAAGCATGAAGGAGAAGTTAGAACATGAATCTTGGAAGCAGGCCATGTCTTTGTGACCCAGACCTGTCCCGTGACAGTGGGTGACTGGTCTAGTCCCACCTGAGCCCATCTTTCCTCATCTTTAAGTTGGGGTGAGCATCTAACCACCAAGAGACTAGGAGAACGATCTTCATACCACACAACAGCCAGGATTCAGTAAGATTAGGGTATGGCAGCATTGACCAAAATGTTTTTCATTAGTATTAAATTTGCAATGATATAATTAAAGAGAGTAGAGTCATAGAACACTGTATGGTTTGCTAAGGCTGCCAGAACAAGGTGCGACAGACTGGGTGGCTGAAACAACAGAACTGTATGGGGTCACAGATCTGAAGGCCAGATGTCAGAAATCGAGGTGTCATTGACAGCACTGGTTCCTTCTAAGGCCAGTATCCTTGGCTTGCAGATGACTGTTTGCTCGCTGTATCTTCACATGCTATTCCTTCTTTGCATTTCTCTGTGTCCAAATATCCCTCTTTTCATAGGGACATGCGTCCTATTGGATTAGGATCCAGCTTCATGTTCTCATTTTACCTTGACTGCCTCTGCAAATATCCTATCTTCAGAGATGATCATATTCTGAAATTTTAGGGGTTAAGATTACAACATATGAGTTTTGAGGGGACATAATTCAGCCAACAACCATCCGTGTAGCTGGAAAAGAAACCTAGAGATTCTCCATCTTAATAATCTTGAATCCACCACAGCAACTGGAGGATGGATTCAGAAGGGTGACATGCTTCACCAGAGACCCCAAGGAGAGCAGTAGCAAATGCAAGAATCAATCTTCCTAGATGATAAAATGAATTATTAACTCAGCTCTTCAGATTTCAGTTCACTTTCATTTTCTTCCACACTAGAGTACACAAAGTTTTAAAATGCAGATTCAAAACTTTCTCAGGGAATGAAGGTGAGAAGGCTGATCTCATACCCTTCCTCACACACAAATTGCCAACAATCAGAGAAGGGAAGGAAGGTTCACAGCAGCTCAGGAGAGGAGAAAATCATTTGTAGCTCAGACGATAGTGTCACATGACTGCATCTAAATTCCAGTTTGTGAAAGTTCGGCATCTAAATAGTAATACAGAAATCTGCACTTAGGTCATGATTGGGAAATTGTTGTCACTCAGTCATGTCCAGCTCTTTGTGACACAATGGACTGCAGCATGCCAGGCTTCCCTACCCTCCACTATCTCCTGGAGTTTATTCGAACTCAAGTCCATTGAGTAGATGATGCCTTCCAACCATCTCATCCTCTGTTTCCCCCTTTCTCCTCCTGTCCTCAATCTTTCCCAGCATCAGGGTCTTTTCCAATGAGTCAGTTCTTAGCATCAGGTGGCCCAAGTATTGGAGCTTCAGCTTCAGCATCAGTCCTTCCAATGAATATTCAGGACTTATTTCCATTAGGATTGACTGGTTGGATCTCCTTGCAGGTCAAGGAACTCTCAAGAGTCTTCTCCAGCCCCACAGTTCAAAAGCATTGATCGTTTGGGACTCAGTCTTTTTTATGATCCAACTCTTACATCCATACATGACTACTGGAAAAACCATAGCTTTGACTATAGGGATTGGGAGGTAGAAAGTTAAATTTTGTAGTAGTAATAGATCATGTTCTACATGGCAGGTATGCATTCAGTGATTTCAGATAGCATATTTCAATTCAATGTATGTGCATTTTAAATCAGTTAATTTCTAAACATAATTTTGTTTATGCATTTATTTATTGTGCTGGGTCTTCCTTGCTCCCCATGGCCTTTTCTCTAGTTGTGGTGAGTGGGGGCTACTCTCTAGCTGTGGTGCCCAGCCTTCTCATTGCAGTGGTTTCTCTTGCCCTGGCTCTAGAGCACAGGTTCAGTAATTGTGGCTCATTGGCTTAGATGCTCAGAAGCATGTGGGATCTTCCTGGACCAGGGATCCAACTAACCCATGTCTCCAGCATTGGCAGGTGTATTCTTTACCACTGAGCCAACAGGGAAGCCCTTAAACTGGTTAACATTTTGAATTCTCTTCCTCAAGGCCTATGTCCACCCATAGGAAAGCTAAAGGCTGCCCATTCATCTCAGAGAGTGGAAGCATGTGTAAATTATCCCCCAGACTACACACCAAAAATTGGGCAACCCAGTCAGGTCTTCAGATTCCTTTGTCTAAAATATAGTCTTTGTGTGTGAAAAATGGGGATAATTGGCCCTGTGTACTTTTATTTTCTACTAAGGTGGTGCTGGAAAAGACTCTTAAGAGTCCCTTGGACTGCAAGAAGATCAAATCAGTTGATCCTAAAGGAAATCAGTCCTGAATATTCATTGGAAGGACTGATGCTGAAACTGAAACTCCAATACTTTGGCCACCTGATGCCAAGAGCTGACTCATTGGAAAAGACCCTGAGGCTGGGAAAGATTGAGGGCAGGAGGAGAAGGGGTTGACAGAGGATGAGATGGTTGGAAGGCATAATCAACTCAATGGACATGGGTTTGAGCAAGCTCTGGGAGATATGTGTTCCCTTCAGCAGCACATATACTAAAAAAGTTCTGGGAGATGGTGAAGGACAGAGAAGCCTTGCATGCTATAGTCCATGGGGTCGTAAAGAGTCAGGCATGGCTTAGCAACTGAACAACAAGGACGTAAGGCCTCTGGGTCAACTAGATAATTTCTGACATAAACAAGGCCAGTAAAATGAGTCAGATCACCATGTATTTTTTCTTCCAGATCAAGTCTCAAGGAAAACTTTGTAGAAAGTTTCATGTGGATGAAACATGCACGAAGAGAATCAGAGGTCAAAAAACAAAAAGAAGGAAATGGAGTTACATAGACCATTTCTCAGTGCTAATATAAAATCTACAATATGTTTTAAATGCAAGACTTGGAAAGTTTTTCCTTGAACTTCATATAAGCTGTCATGATGGGGATTTGAGAATGAAATAGATGAGGAACTAATTTACCAACCTTGACTTTCTGGAAATGAATGTTCTGGTTTCCAAGTGTGCAGATTCTCCAGCCAGGTTACCAAAATCCAAAGGATGACTTCAGCTTCCAACATTGTCCTTATTCCTTCCAACTGGAGGCCAACCAAGTCGGTGACTAACAGAAAAACCCAGTGTGTACATTTCATCCCAGGCACTCAGGTAGATGGAGATAAGGCCTTAGGAATGGTCAAAGTACTACGTCCAAATACAGTCAAGACGAGAATGCAGCAGTTCCCACAGTTGTTTCTCAGGCATTCTTGATGTTCATCCCCCAGACAAAAGCAGAGCATCATCCAGAAACCTTCCAGTCTCTGCGGCAAGTGCTGGGTATCTTCCTCAAGAGCTGCTCTTGCCAGGCATTTGTTGAAGCTGGAAATACACTTCCCATTTTGGGCCGAAGAGTGGGTATGGGGGACTGGAGATGGAGATTACAATAAAAGGAAAGAGAAGTTTGGCTTCATTGGTGCCCACATCTCTCCATAGCTTGGTTGAAAGATGTGAAACTGAGTCACTCAGTTCTGTCCACTTTTTGTGACCCAAAGGGCTATAGCCTCCCAGGCTCCTCTGTCCATGGAAGTCTCCAGGCAAGAATACTGGAGTGGGTAGCCATTTGCTTTTTCAGAGGGATCTTTCTGACCTAGGGATCGAACCCAGGTCTCCTGCATTGCAGGCAGATTCTTTATGGTTTGAGCCACCAGAGATGCCCATAGCTTGGTAATTATTACCCACCTTTTCCAAATAACCCTCTACTCACTCATTCAATGCAAGGTCACAGAGTCTCTTGCTTTCTAGAGTCTAGGTTGCTCTCATCCATGTGCATGGATTCTCTTGTGCTTGTAACTGTAGTTTCCAGGATGTATTAAATCCATCACTGCATATGTTGCTCATAGATTATGCCTCCTTTTTAAGTTCAGTCCCTTGTCTCTCGTTATACAGAGCTTCCCATCTTGTCTCCCTATATAATAGACCCTGGAAGATCCACTTCTCTTCTCCTTTGCTATTTTAATTCAGATTTTCATTAAGTATCAACCAGAAAGCTGTTGATATCCATAGAAGTGTACACCCCAGGTGAAGGGTGGGTCTGTGACTCAGAACTGGCCACAAGATGTGAATGAGTTGAATTGTATCCCTCAAAAAGTTATATTCAAGTCCTAACGTGAGTATGTGTGAACATGACCTCATTTGGAGATACAACCTTTGCAGATTAACAAGTTAAGATGAGGTCACATTAGGTCAGAGAGAGTCCTAAATCCAATGATGGGTGTCTTTATAAAGAGAAAGGAGAGGGAGATTCTGACATACAGACACAGAGGAGAGACATTCAGGGAAGAAGGACATGTGATGACAGAGGCAGAGATTGGAGTGAGGTAGCCACAAGCCAAGGAATGCTGAGGATTGCTCTTGACCTCCGGAAGTTAGGAGAAGGGAAGAAAGAATGCTCTCCAGAGACATCAGAGGGAACCTGGCTTTACCAAAGCCTTGTTTTCAGACTTCTCTGAACTATAAGAGAGCACGTTGCTGCTATTTTAAGCCACGGTTTGTGGCACTCTGTTAGGACAGCCCTGGCAAATTAATACACCAGTTAAAGGTGAGAGCAATGCAAGGAGAAATTTTCCTTTGCCCTAATTACACCCCTGATTTCTGCTCTCATTTGAGGTTATGATACATGAAGCTGGCAGTCACATTGTGGCTGTGAATCTTAAAGCCCATAATGTGTGCTAAGCAGGGCAGAGCGAAGCAACAGAAAGAGTTGGGGTCCTTTGTAGATATAATGATGGCTTCCCTGGTGGCTCAGTAGGTAAAGAATCTGCCTGCAATGCAGGAGACACAGGTTCAATCCCTGGGAAGGGAAGATCCTCTGGAGGAGGATGAACATCTGACCCCAACCAGCACAG
The DNA here is from genome assembly GCA_007570785.1 of Antilocapra americana. NCBI lineage: Eukaryota > Metazoa > Chordata > Mammalia > Artiodactyla > Antilocapridae > Antilocapra > Antilocapra americana. The sequence continues at coordinate 4,667,822 of ML664172.1, read as the reverse complement.
CTTGAGCTATGTGACAAATACAACCACACTTTTATCAGCTCCTTTGAGAAATATCCTGACTTGCAGCTGAAAGCATTCCTGATATACCCCCACTAGTGTTTTCCTGCTGAATCTAACTTCCACATTGCTCTAACTCAACTACAGATCTGATCAAAAACTTCTAAACCATCTTTCCAATAATGCCCAAACTCCACATCCTGTCATTCAGGTCCTGCGATGATAAGGTCCAGCCTTATCTACTATTCCATGAACTGGTTCCAACATAATTCTGAACACAAAGCTTATATTTCATTTCATCAATAATTCTCCCTGCCTCCACTTCCTCAACTCATCCAATTCTACCTCCATTTCATTATCAATTTTCTTTCTAAAGAACTCTTCATATTATTGTACTGTACTGAGTTTAGTTCTCTTTTTACTGCTACTTTTTTGGAAGATAGATATTCAATTTTATACTTTCTTTTTTTAATTCAGAACTAATTAGAATTTTTAATAGCAATTAATTTTTCAAATATTAATCAATATTTCCTCCTCTTCCTGAATAATTAAGAGAAAATCAATATTTCTCTAATTCTTATCACCTTACATCCTATCTTGTATATTATGGTTTTCCTGTACTGAGTTTCAATTCTGCAGTGTTCTTTTTTTTTTTTTTAATTTTCTTTACATTATCATGTTGTTTTTGCCATACATTGACATGACTCTGCCATGGGTATACATGTGTTCCCCTTCCAAAACCCACCTCCCACCTCCCTCCCGATTCCCTCTCTCTGGGTCATCCCGGTGCACCAGCCCTGAGCATCAAACCTGGGCTGGCGACTGATTTCACATATGATGATTAACATGTTTCAATGCCATTCTCCCATATCATCCCACCCTTGCCCTCTCCCATAGAGTTGAAAAGACTGTTCTATACATCTGCGTTTCTTTTGCTGTCTAGCATATAGGGTTCTGCAGTGTTCTTTATGCTGTAAGTCATCCTAATTACTCTTGTTGGTCTATACAGTCAAAGTATGTTTGATTTTTCCCATAGTTCCCAGCTTTTCTTTGCTCACATTCCTAAGCACGCCTGAGATTGAAGATACTGTTTCTGTGTTGATGTTCTACCTTTCTGAAGTACAGTCTGCCGTTGAACAACACAGGTCTGAATTGAACAGGTCCATTTATACACAGATTTTTTTCTCAGTAAATACATTGAAAAAAAAATTGGAGATTTACAGCAATTTGAAAAACCTCATGGATGAATCACATAGCCTAGAAAGATCAAGAAATTAAGAAAAATTAGGTATTTTGGGAATGCATAAGATATATGTCTATCTTTACATAGGCATAAGATGAGTGATACTGCCTATAAAATTAATAATGTGTTAGTTTTCTTATTATTTTATAACTTTGTCTTAAAAATATACATTATTGTACAGAGCATGCATGTGTGTTAAGTCACTTCAGTTGTTTCTGAAACCCTATGGACTGTGGCCTGCCAGGCTCCTCTGTCCATGGGATCATCCAGGCAATACCAGAGTGGGTTGTCATGCCCTCCTCCAGAGGACCTTCCCAACTCAGAGATCAAGCCTGTGTTTCTTATGTCTCCTGCCTTCCAGTCAGGTTCTTTGCCACTAGAGCCATATGGGAGGCCCTCTCAGTACATGAGTACCTGTAAATAAATAGAAACTTCTTTTTCACACCATATTTTCATGTTTTATGCCTAGTGTTAGTAGTAATATAACATTTATTGTGTTTCATATCATATAAAACAATATTGGTATAGGTACTGACAGAATTTTTGTTGTAGACAATGTAAACTTATGGTATCAGTAAACACAGTTCAGTATTGCAAATGTATCTTCTCTTCTTTATGATTTTATAATAATATTTTCTTCTCTCTAGTTTACTGTAAGAACACAGTATATAAAATGTCCAAAATTATATTGATTGCTTATGTTATCAGCATGGCTTCAGGTCAACAATAGGTTGTGCTAAGTTGCTTCTGTTGTGTCTGACTCTTTGTGACCCTGTAGACTGTAGCTCACTAGACTTCTCTGTCCCCGGGATTTTTCAGGAAAGAATACTGGAGTGGGTTGCCTTGCCCTCCTCCAGGGGATCTTCCCGACCCAGAGATCAAACCCACGTCTCTTATATCTCCTGCATTGGCAGACAGGTTCTTTACCACTAGTGCCTCCTGGGAAACCCAACAAGAGACTATTAATGGTTAAGCTCTGGAGGAGTCAAAAATTATATGTAGACTTTGAACTGCATGGGATTGATGACCATAACACCTGCTGGTAAAGTGTCAATCACATATCTTTTTAAAGCTCTTTATGTGAGGCTTCCTTAGAAATAAGACTCCTTGTATCTTGTATGACTCCTTGTATCTTGTATGAAAATGTGCTTACCCTCATTCTTGAAAGATAGTTTAGCTGAGTAAGGTTCTCTTTGCATTTATTTCCCTGTCTTTGGATATTCATTATTGTTGAGAACTCTGCTGTTGATCTGATTACTGCTCATTGAAATAACTGTCTTCTCTCTAGGGCAGCTTTGAAATATTTGGGTCAAAGTTTCATTTTGAAATTCTATACTATCACAGTAATGTTGCCTAGATACCAATTTCCTTTTTTTAATTCCACTTGTTCTTTAAATCTGAGAAGCCTATCTTTCATGATGTCTGAAAAATCATCAGCCTTGATATCTTCAACATTTCCTCTCTCTCTCAAGTATCTCCTTGACATTTTGATAAGTCCTTCTTATTTCAATTTCCCTTGGTCTTTTCCATCTTCTCTCTGTGGGCAGAATTCCACATTTCTTCAAATCTATATTCTAATTTGCTATTTTGACATTAACTGCTCCAGGAAAGTAGGAACAATGTCTCTCTTCTTTCCTCTGTGCTGTTCATGGAGTCTAGGAGGGGGTCCCCAACCATCTCTTGGCTTAATAAATTAATTTCACATTTTGTAGGACACTGAGGTTTAGTAATACCAGATCCTTGCCTAACAGTACCCATCAAGTGCATACTACAATAAGCTTGCTCTGATCTGTCTGACTTCAAAGTCTTTGAATGAATTAATGATTCAGGAAACAGTGAAGAAAACTTGGTCCAGTGGCTGAAAACAAAGGTCCTGCCACTTCTCCACACCTTTCCCTGATTATCAAAATGGAAGATTTAACTCAGAGTTTTTCTCTCCCTCCAGTGTCAACATTTATATATTTAGTCACTCAAAATAGCTCTATAAATGTCTCCAAGACTTCTATGGGAAGCATTATAGGATTACTTTCACATTTATCAGTGGGTGACATGAAGTGGTAGAATTTTGTGTCTTCCATTCACTTTAACAGTTTTTGTTTTTTATTTATTTATTTTTTAAATACCGGATGTACTGGGCATGCTGGGAATTTGGAGAGTAACAGAGAAATTGTGATGGGACCCATCTTTGCAGAGCTAAAAGTGCAAAGAGGAAAACTCCATCTGGTTCAAATTAGGAGTCTAATATACCAGAATTAAAATGCCCTATAGAACTTTAAGCCCCCTTCTAGATAGTGATATTCGTATATTGATGCTTTAAAAAGGAAAAGCAGGAAATGGAGAAGAAGCAAACTGCATGTTTATTCTGCTTGGCTTTTTTTAGCTTTTTAAAACTTGATTGATTTTCAACCACTTTTTAAAATTGAAGTATAGTTAATTTACAAGGTTGTGTTAGTTTCAAGTGTAAAGCAAAGTGATTCTATATATATTTTTTCATTATAGGTTTTTACAAGATGCTGAATATAGTTCCCTGTGTTGTACAGTAAGTCCTTGTTATTTATGTATTTTGCATATGGTAGTGTGTATATGTTAGTTTCAAACTCCTAGTATATCTCTCCTCCTACCTTCACTACCCCCTTGGTAACCATGTTTCCATGTCTCTGACTCTGTCTCTGTTTCATAAATAAGTTTATTTGCACCATTTTTCTAGATTCTACATATGTATGTGTGTGTGTATGGGCTTCCCTGGTGGCTCAGTAGTAGAAATCTGCCCCCAGCGCAGGAGACTGGGGTTCAATCCCTGGGTCAGGATCTTTGCAACCCCACAGACTGTAGCCTGCCAGGTTCCTCTGTCCATGGAATTCCCCAGGCAAGAATACTGGAGTGGGTAACCATTTCCTTCTCCAGGGGATCTTCCCCATCCAGAGATCAAACCTGGGTCCCCTGCATGGTAAGAAAATTCTTTACCATCACCAAGGAAGGCCCAGAGTGAAAGTATTAGTCACGCAGTTGTGTCTGACTCTTTCTGACCCCATGCACGGTAGTCCCTCAGGCTCCTCTGTCCATAGAATTCTCCAGATAAGTGATATTATATGATATTTGTCTTTCTCAGATTTAATATTTATTTTTTTATTAAAGTTTAGTTGATTTATAATATTATATGAGTTTCAGCTATACACTGTAGTGATTCTATGTTTTTATAAGCTATACTCCATTTAGAGTTACTATAAAATACTGACTATATTCCCTGTGCTATATGTTACATCTTTATATCTTATATATTTTATACCTAGTAGTTTATTTTTATTGTGGTATATTCAATTATTTTTTATTTTATTTTTTTATTGTAACAAATTCAAAGACTTTTTCTTTATAATATTGTGTTGGTTTTGCTATACATTGACATGAATCTGCCATGGGTATACATGTGTTCCCCTTCCAGAATCCCTTCCCACCTCCCTCCCGATTCCATCTCTCTGGGTCATCCTGGTGCACCAGCCCTGAGCACCCTGTATCATGCATCAAACCTGGGCTGGCGATTCACTTCACATATGATAACTTACATGTTTCAATGCTGTTCTCCCATATCATCCCACCCTCGCCCTCTCCCATAGAGTCCAAAAGACTGTTGTACACATCTGCATCTCTTTTGCTGTCTTGCAGACAGGGTTATCATTACCATCTTTCTAAATTCCATATATATGCATTAGTATATTGTATTGTTGTTTTTCCTTCTGGCTTACTTTACTCTGTATAATAGGCTCCAGTTTCATCCACCTCATTAGAACTGATTCGAATGTATTCTTTTTAATGGCTGAGTAATATTCCATTGTGTGTATGTACCACAGCTTCCTTATCCATTCTTCTGCTGATGGACATCTAGTTTGCTTCCCTGTCCTGGCTATTGTAAACAATGCAGCGATGAACATTGGGTACAAGTGTCTCTTTCTATTCTGGTTTCCTCGGTGTCTATGACCAGCAGTGGGATTGCCGGGTCATATGGCAGGTCTATTTCCAGTTTTTTAAGGAACCTCCACACTGTTTTCCATAGTGGCTGTACTAGTTTGCATTCCCACCAACAGTGTAAGAGGGTTCCCTTTTCTCCTCATCCTCTCCAGCATTTATTGCGTGTAGACTTTTCGATGGCAGCCATTCTGACTGGTGTGAGATGGAACCTAGCAGTTTATACATCTTACCTTCTCCCTGCAGCATCCCACTAGACCTAACACACCTCTGAGAGGCTTGCTGTAGGTTTTTTCAACAGCCCTGGCTGCTGCCCCTTGCCCGGCCCACTAGGCAGGGTTGGGCTGGATCCAGGCAGTGGCTATCTAGGGACAGGCGCCTTCCTGCTGTGCTGACAACACTGCGAACTGCTTGGAGAGCCACGAGCCCCACTAATCACCACTAGTTGGTCTGGGGATGAGTTTCTTCGCTAGCAAATAATTCAAGGTTCAAAGAACCAACATGTTGAAAACTCTAAGGAAAGCTGTTAATATGTGTGAATGATGCTGATGATAACAGCGCTTTTTTCCTCAGAAGACCACTTAGAAAAGCATTGTTCACATTTGCACAAGGCTGCTGAGGTCTTATCCTGCACTGCCCATGTGATCCCACTTATCTGCCAGCACTTACTCCACTGAAGGCTATGCTCAAGTCCAACTTAGCACAGATGACCAACAAATGAGGATCAGGTGGTAGAAAAGAACTTTTTCTCTCCCATATGTATCCTCCGCAGAATTGCATATTTCAATTAACAGTAGTAAGAACAGTAGCTTTCTAAAATCATCACAGTTGGATTTGGATTGACATTTTTAGTGTCCTCGGGTATCAAAATTAGCACGAGGGTCCTGTTTGCAGGAGCAGCTGAAGTTATGAGATGAGATATCACAGATTCCTTTGAAAACTGGGACTATGTAATCTAAACAGTCATGATCATCTGAATAACCTATGGCTGAAGTTAGTTTTTCAAGAGAAATTACGTACAAACTGCTAAAGATAAAATAAATAAGATACAAAGATACAGTGTAGTGCACAGGGACTATAGCCAGTATTTCACAATAACTTTAAATGGAGTATAATCCATTTCCCAATCTATGCATTTGATCAACTGGTGTCTATAGCCAATAACTGAAGATGTCAACTGAGTTTATCCTATAGGGTAAGGAGGAAGGATTGGATTTGCAGTATTAAGTTAAAGGACTGGTATTGATCTAAGTGAGAGAATAGACTTCTGTATACACACAAACACCCATGGGCGCTTAGACATACACACACACACACACTTACACTTTCAGGTTTGCATTTATACACATAGATCAGACATACATACACATGTACAATAATGGGGATCTTTATACAGAAACCCTAGTGAATGATTAAAAGCATTGACTCTGAAGCTAGACTAACCAGACTTGTAACCCAATTATTCTCTTAAGAGGTACATGACCTTTAAATACTCAGTGGTATAGGAGGAGAATAATAGTCTGTACCCGAAAAGTGTTCATGAGAGACCAAAATCACCCTGTATGTGCAAGGGACTAGAAGAGCGGCTAGCCTTCAGAGAGTGTTACATAAGTGCTTAGTAAACTGAAGACTCTCTTTCTTTATTAGGAGGAGGATGTGGTCTCCTTGTCTCTGTCTGGGCACCCATGAGGCTGGCTAACTCAGACATTCCACTACCAAAGGTCAAGAGAGAAGTTAGATGGTGGTTGGTGACCAGTAGTCCCTGTCATACCTGCATTTTGGGGCTGATTTTTATTTTTGCTTGTGTGAATATTTGGTTATCATTTGTAGACAGCAGTGTCCATGGGGTCAGGGACAGTTTGAAACTGTCTCACAATTTTGTTCTCATTTATAGCATGCTGCTTGGCTCATCAGTTCAGTTCAGTCGCTCAGTCGTGTCTGACTCCTTGCGACCCCATGAATTGCAGCATGCCAGGTCTCCCTGTCCATCACCAACTCCCGGAGTCTACCCAAACCCATGTCCATTGAGCCAGTGATGCCATCCAGCCATCTCATCCTCTATCGTCCCCTTCTCCTCCTGCCCTCAATTCTTCCCAGGATTAGGGTTTTTTCCAGTGAGTCAACTCTTCTCACAAGGTGGCCAAAGTATTGGAGTTTCAGCTTCAACATCAGTCCCTCCAATGAACACCCAGGACTAATCTCCTTTAGGATGGACTTGTTGGATCTCCTTGCAGTCCAAGGGACTCTCAAGAGTCTTCTCCAACACCACAGTTCGAAAGCATCAATTCTTCAGTGCTCAGCCTTTTTCACTGTCCAACTCTCACATCCATACATGACTACTGGAAAAACCATAGCCTTGACTAGACGGACCTTTGTTGGCAAACTAATGTCTCTGCTTTTCAGTATGCTTTCTAGGCCATAACTTTCCTTCCAAGGAGTAAGCGTCTTTTGATTTCATGGCTGCAATCACCATCTACAGTGATTTTGGAGCCCAAAAAAATAAAGTCTGACACTGTTTCCACTGCTTTCCCATCTATTTCCCATGAAATGATGGGACCAGATGCCATGATCTTAGTTCTCTTAATGTTGAGCCTTAAGCCAACTTTTTTGCTCTCCTCTTTCACTTCCATCAAGAGGCTTTGTAGTTCCTTTTCACTTTCTGCCATAAGGGTGGTGTCATCTGCATAGCTGAGGTTATTGAAGTTTCTCCTGGCCATCTTGATTCCAGCTTGTGCTTCTTCCAGCCCAGCATTTTACAAGATGTACTCTGCATATAAGTTAAATAAGCAGAGTGATAATATACAGCCTTGACATACTCCTTTCCCAATTTGGAACCAGTCCATTGTTCCATGTCTGGTTCTAACTGTTGCTTCCTGACTTGCATACAGATTTCTCAGGAGGCAGGTAAGGTGATCTGGTATTCCTATCTCTTTAAGAAATCTCCAGTTTGCTGTACCACAGTTTGCTGTGATCCACACAGTCAAAGGTTTTAGCATAGTCAATAAAATTTGAAATAGCTCAACTGGAATTATTGAGTTGTGATGCTTCCTAAGGCCCACTTGACTTCACATTCCAGGATGTCTGGCTCTAGGTGAATAATCACACCATCCTGGTTATTTGGGCAACAAGAGTAACATCAGATAAATATTGGGAAATTTATGTGGAAACAGAGAAATAATATCATATATTAATATGACTGAGAGAGTAATAATTTCAAGAATCATTTGCAAGAAGCCTAGAATTAGTGCTTACGTCCACATACTAATTAGGTAGGCATAAAATATAGTTTAACAAATAAAAAAGGTAAAACAGATTTGAGCAAGGGAAGATAAGCATTACTACTTGCCAGGCACAGGATGTAAAGAAGCAGATCCTTGACTGTCTGAAGACACTGTAGTTTATAAGATGTCTGTTCAAGAGAAATCAGGTTCGATGTTAAGCCAGTCAGTCATGAACACCTAAGGTGAAACATGTGACTGGGATGACGGGATCGTGCAGGACAGAGTTTGGGTGAAGATTAAAGGAAAGAAGCAGAGTGGGAATATGCTGAGACCACCCACCCAGAGGGCGGACGCGATGATGTTTTCCAGGCATGGATCAAACAACAGACACAGATGCGGCGAGAGGAGTTGGGTGATGGCAGAGGGAGGGGACAGGGTAGGAGGAACCGTGGGGACATCTGCTAGAAATTGACTTGCCAAAAGAGGAAGCAACTCAGAGCTGCTTCTCTGGGTCTATTCTAACCAACAAGGAAGTGGAGGGGCCCTGGAAAAAATTTTTTAAAAAGCAGATTACTCCAGAGACAGTCAACAATGAGTGAGCTGGGTATTGTCAGATGGACAGCCTGGTTTCAAGAAGGCAGCATTCTAAAAATTGAGAGCAAAGACCAGTGGGACTCTTAGCCTTGATGAAATGGCAGGTTGATTTTAAAAGAATAGAAATCTCTTGTTAATAGCATAATTCTGCCTGGGAAGAAAATGAGGAAGTGGTTAAAGAGGAGACCAAACAAGAAATTGTTTGTAATGTCAGATGTAAAAACACTTGTTTTAAAAAAAATGAATATAAATGAGAGTAAGGAGTAGTGTCAAGAAGTCTTATGTTTTGAAGAGATTTGAAAAAATACTCTAAGTCTAAAATGAGGGTCAAGAAAAAGAACAAGGACAGGGTAAACCTTCTGGAAGGGCAGCTGGTAGTGTAAACAGACAACAGAGAGGAAGGATAACAAATCAATTCAGTTGAGCAAGTATTTACTATTTTCTATGTAAAAAGTCACTACCAGGAGCTCACAGACCAGAAAAAGAAAGCATACAAATCACAAGATTATGTATCAGAATGGTAAATTTCCATAGTGTTAAGGGCTTCAGTTAGGAAATACCTCACCAAGGAGAAGAATGGAGAGGTGGGTTTTGAAGGATGCTGGTAGGGACTGTGGGTTGAGAAATGCTGATACTTTAAGGGAAAGCAGAGGAGGGGGAATCTGAAGAGGACAGTGAGAAGAAATGGTCAGAAAAATACATAGAACCTGAATGGGACTATCAGAGTAATCTGGGCTGGAGAGAATTTCCAACCACAAAATCCCAACAGAGATTGGATGATGTGAAATGGTAGTACCCACTTATGGGAAGGTCCTAGTGATTTAAGTATGCTTTTGGTGGCATGGTGGGACAGAAACAAAGTCTCTAGAAGGTCTGTGAGATGACACAGAGGAGTCACTATTTCCAAATGTTTGTCTGTTATAGGAGGGGAAAAAAAGAAAGTGTTCACCATAGGAAGATGTAAGATCAAAGATGAATTTATGCTTTGTCCTCATTTTAAATTTTTGTCTGTTTATACGTTGGGGAATACTTCAACATAACCACATTTTCAGAGAGAAGAGAAAGTAGAACAAAAGTCACTGGAAATTGAAGATAGAGAGGAGGTAATTGATAAGGAAAGACCCTGGAGGAAGTAGATAGGGTATAGGAGTTGAAGGCCATGTGAGGACATTAACTGTAAGATGAGGACATCAGCTTCTCCACGGAAATTTTGGAACCCTAAAAGCAGATCCACTTACCTTCATTGCTTGTGGCAGAGCACAAAGGTATTATATCTTGCAGTCTCCATTTTTAGAGAATTTAAAAAGATGGCATCCTCTAAGAGGGAGAAAGGAGATGATCCCAGGGTATGTAAAGACTGGAGGGAAGTAGCAGTCTCCATTCCCTTAGGAGAATGAAAGAGGGAACTATCACAGGATTTTTGGAAAGAGAATTTGGTAGAATTGAGATCCCAGCTCAAGCTGAAGACTATGGATGTATAGGACCCCAATCTACATGGTATCCAAGTGCTACCAGCAGTCCGAGTGCAGAAAAGCAGATGGTCATATGGATCCAGGGATGGGCTTGTCAAGCAAGGGTGTTGGAGGGATAGGAATACCTGGAAATGGAAGATGAAGACTAGAGAGAGGTTGAAATAGTGGGTCATGAGATGTAGGTTGCTCAGCACTCAAAGTGAAGAGTCAACGGATCAGCCCAGAGACAAAAGAACAAATGCAATAGCTATATAGCAGTATGAAAGAAAGAATCATACAATATTGTGGGCAGAGGAAGGGAGGACTGGGTGTAAGTCTTCACAGAAGAAGGAATTCCAGGTTATAAGAAGATCCAGAGCACAGCCTTGAAAGTGTGTCTGTAGTGAGGGAAGGTGAAAATCAATGACATTGAGAATGTCAAGAAAAGAGCTGAATGGAGATTAAAAAAAAAACTCATTGTTCTGTTGGTTTGCTCTTAAACAAGGGAATGACTTAAGCATATTTCTGTGCTAAGGGGAAGGATCTGGAAGAGAGGGGGATGGAAGCATGCAGCTGAGAGGGGAGATGGTGTAGTAGTCAGGTCTCGAGGAGATGAGAGAGTGTGTGAACCAAAGCCCATCAGCTAGGATTGGCTGCAAAGAGCTGAAACAAGTGCCGGAAGTTAAAGATGACTCTCTGTACATGATACATTCCTTTAGGCCTTTGAGGCAAGAAGTTGAGGGGCTAGTTGTCCTCAGAGGCCAGGTCATCTGCTGTGATAGAGAAAGTTAGCCAGGCAAAGGCATGGAGAAAGGAGGGGACAGTTTGGAATAGCCACACTAGCTTCCTGGTTGAAGAATCTTAGTGATTTTTCTCCATCTGGTGTCCTGCCTTCCTTGCTTGAGAACAGAGAAAGTCAGTGATGGAGGGATAGTTGGCATTTTGTCAGGTCTGGATGACAAGAAGATAGAGAGAAGAGGGGATTACCAGCGCAGTGAAAAGGTTGGCTTACAGCTCAACATTCAGAAAACTAAGACCATGGCATCTGATCCCATCACTTCATGGCAAATAGATACGGAAACACTGGAAACAGTGGCAGACTTTTTTTTAGAAGGGGGCTCCAAAACATTGCAGATGGTGACTGCAGCCATGAAACTGAAAGATGCTTACTCCTTGGAAGAAACGTTATGACCAAACTGGACAGGATGTTAAAAAGCAGAGACATTACTTTGCCAACAAAGGTCCATCTAGTCAAGGTTATGGTTTTTCCAGTGGTCATGTATGGATGTGAGAGTTGGACTATAAAGAAAGCTGAACACTGAAGACTTGATGCTTTTGAACTGTGGAGTTGGAGAGTCCCTTGGATTGCAAGGAGATTCAACCAGTCCATCCTAAAGGAAATCAGTCCTGAATATTCATTGGAAGGACTGATATTGAAGCTGAAACTCCAATACTTTGGCCACCTGATGCAAAGAACTGACTCATTTGAAAAGACCCTGATACTGGGAAAGATCGAAGGTGGGAGGAGAAGGGGACAACAGAGGATGAGATGGTTGAATGGCATCAATGACTCAATGGACATGAGTTTGAGTAAACTTCAGGAGTTGGTGATGGACAGGGAGGCCTGGCGTGCTACAGTCCATGGGGTCTCAAAGAGTCAGACACAACTGAGTGACTGAACTGAACTGAACTGAGACCCATTCCCAGTAAACCAAGGAACTTGAACTAGAGAAGGAAAGAAGTCAAGTCAGGTAGGTCCTGATGGATGGAAGGAAAATGGAGGAACCAAGGTCTGGAGGGACTTTAGGAAATTGAGAGTGGGAAGAGTAAGCATAAAACTTTGAGGGAATACAAAGCACAATGGGGAGCTGTGGCTTAACAGGATTTGTGAGGATGGTTTGGGTATTGGACTTAACTAGAAGCAACTATGAGTCAATACTGAGATGAAATATCTGTGATAAGAGGAGACCTCACTGCCCTTGAACCAAGACATTATGAGCATTTTTCTCTTACTTAGCAAAGCTAGAGGACTGGATGAACACTTGGCTCCATGTCAACTCTGAGAATCTGTGTGAAACTCCAGCCAATACACATTGAAGCACATACTAGTCAATAAACATATTTTGTATCAATTCACACATAACTTATTGACCACTTGGGGACATGTGTCATAATTCTTTCCATGCTCTGCATGATATACATGTGTGTGATGCTCTTTTAGACACAAGTTGTGTTTGAGGAGAAGGAGGAGCTAGTCTACATCATCACTGCTCTTAAGCTTTAAGATGCAGGGATTAAAGGGCATTGATGTGATCTCATTAAATTCTCCACAATATTTCTGGGGCATGCCCTCTGCCAGGTCCAGAGACTCAAAGATGAGGGCTGCCCATGTGCAAGGACTGCCAGTCTGACCGAAGATGCAAGAAGAATTCACTGAAATGCAAAGGGGCAACCTCTGTCTCTTTCTGTCGCTTTTACTTCAAGTAATGGTGTGAACAAAACATCGTGAGGACAGAGATGAGAGTGACTAAATCTGCCTAGAGAGTCATGTCAGGGATGCATTTAACAGAAAGGATCACACTGGGTCTACACCTTCACAAGAGAATATGAATCAGAAGAGAAAGAGGGTGAAGTTGGATATGGAAGGAGGGATGTTAAGTGGGAAAACCTTTCGGGGAGAAGTTTAAACTATATGAAAGTGCAGGGTGTTTCCAGAAAACTGTGAAACATGAGATGTGGCTGATGCTTAAGACCAAGGAGGAAGGTGAATAAGCCTGGAAAGATCCACTCCGTGGTGGCCAGGGATGCCTTTGAATCCTGTACTAAGGAATTTGGCTTTTATGTTATGTGGTTGTGGCCAAACTGTCTTGCCTTCTGTGTAAGAATCCAACCTTTGATTAGTTATGTTCTTGTGATACCTGATAAAATGGAAAATGTCAGCTATGTGCCTAGGCAGTATTTGTTATGGTGAAACAATTTGTTACAGTTGTTATAGTCTCAAATCTGGGCTGGGAGGAACCATCAATGAACCCAGTTAGGGTGCCCCATTTGGGGGTTTCCCTGAGCCTGGTAACTCTTACAGTTAGCCATGGCCTTTAAGGGGAGCCTGGGAGCTCCACCTCTGCAGTTGTTACAAGATACCCTGTGTTGGGAAGATCCCCTGCAGAAGGAAATGGCAACCCACTCCAATCTACTTGCCTGGAGATCCCATGGAGAGAGGAGCCTGGCGGGCTACAGTCTATAGGGTCGTGAAAGAGTCGGACATGGCTGAGCAAATAGCGCTTTCATGCCGGTGAACTTTGAGAGCAGGAGGCTTTGAAACCAGGGCAGCTTCCCTACATGTCCAAGGTGGATTCATCTCTCTGCTGTGTGGACAACTATTGCAAGAACGCTTACAAGTATTGGACATTTGTTGGCAAACTGTGACTCCCGCCCCACATCCTCTGAATAAGTGGATGTCAAGGATATCCTATGATAACTTGCAAGTCTGAGGATTTAGTTGAACCTAAAGAAGAACTCTTGATGGGTATTGCAGTGGGTAATAAAGACTCAAAACAAGCAGTTAAGTGAAACTGTAAAGAAGAAAAGTCTAATATTATTCAGAATTGTTTTTATTGTAACTGTGGGGAAGAATATTCCAGAATATGGAATTTCTAAATTAAAGCCTTTTTGGATGACTGCAGAAAGTTCTCAAAAATTTTTTTCCTCAAAATAAAAGTTGGAGGGCGGCGATCACAACATGTAGATGTGTAAGGGTTGAGAAGGTTCATATGACTAATGGAAACAGTAGAGCAAGCCAGAGACAGTTGAGAAATTATCTCCCTGGTGCAAAAGATGAGCTGAATTGGGGCACCATGACCTAGTTCACCTCACACTTCCACTACAACTGGATAATAGCCAGCACAGAACCAAGTTCAGATGCTAAGCTCTTATTTCTTTTTTTCGCCACAGCATCTCTATGTGAAAAGTATAGCAAACTGAAAGGAATTGCATTTACTGACTCACCAGTGTGTGCTCAGAGTCCTCTGTGCCAGGCTGCGAGCCAGTCATGAACAGGAAAAGGTCTCCCTCCTAACGAAACTGACCGTATGTCTGGTGAGGGAGACAGACGTACAACCACCTAATTACATTCAATGTGCTAAATGCTTGTATGAAATATGCCTGTATTCCTAGAGGAACCCAGAAGAAGGACCCACTGATTCCGTTTGGTTGGACTTTCCAGAAAAAAATAACCTAAAGACTGAATTTTTAGGAGTTTAGGTAGCATTTTCAAGGCAGAAAAGAGTGTGTGTGTGTGTGTGTGTATGAGTGTGTGTGTGCGCGCGAGCGCGTGCGTGCATGTGCGTAAGGGTGAATGCAGAAATAGGGAGGAAAATGCTGAATAAAGTAAGAGTAGCAAAGAAGCTCCATATCTCATTCATATCAAATGCCGGACGCTCAGAACATTGAAGCTCTTTGTGATATTTCAGCCAGCATCAGGATCCCTGTGCTCTGATGAGGCAAAGACTATTCTAACCTCCTCCTGGAAGAACCACTGGCTGCCTGAGGCCTCATCTCAGACTGGCCATTCTCCGCCAGGCCAACCTTGATTTTTCTGATGTTGTCATCACCAAGCAGTCTTCTACTACATGATCCAAATCCCATGTATTTGGCTTGGAGCTGCTATCTGGGGATAAAAATCCACCAGCAGCATGTGGCCCCTGCCCTCATGGAACCAATTCACAGGCTAGGAGAAGGGGAATGAGCATGTAGTCAAGTAACAGTGGGATATAATCTAAAAGTACAAGCACCTCTGGTCAGAAGAAGTGAGCAAAATAGTGACCTCTCAGTTTATCTAGAGTCAGATTACTAAGAGCCTTTTATTTATTCTTTTATTGTGGAGTCAATAAAAGATTTCAGACAGAGTGAAATAGCAATAGAGAGGTACTGCAAGTGTTTTAAGATGGTATGTCTAACAGCAATGCTGTTTCAGCCAGGATGCAGTGAGAAAAATAAGAGCCCACCATCAGGTAGCTTTAATAGGGAGACTTAGCTAGAGGTGAGCATCCCAAGTGATGACAGGGCTACCCAGAGATGAACAAAAAGAAGGGTTGGAGGGAGAAAGGGAAGCAATGGAGTTGCCAGAGCTGGTAGCCGAAATCACGGGGGAGATGCAGCCACTGCTAGAATTGGCACAGAATTTAGAGAGAAGGAGAAATACCCCACATTTCTCAGCCAGAATACTCTCCTCCAAACAGAATTTAAAACATTCATATTTATGTACCCCTATTAAACCATAATTGGAAAAGACACATGTACCCCAATGTTCATTGCAGCACTGTTTAGAGTAGCTAGGACATGGAAGCAACGTAGATGTCTATTGACTGATGAATGGATAAAGAACTTGTGGTGTGTAATGGAATATTATTCAGCCATTAAAAGGAACACATTTGAGTAATTCTAATGATGTGGATGAATCCAGAGCCTATTGTACAGTGTGAAGTAAGCCAGAAAGAAAAACAAATATCATATATTATCACATATATATGTAATCTAGAAAGATGGTACTGATGATGCTGTTTGCAGAACAGCTTGGAGATGCAGACATATAGAACTTGTGGAAACAGTGGGGGAAGGAGAGGAAGGGACAAATTGAAAGAGTAGCATGGAAACATATATATGGTAAATATGTAAAATAGATAGCCAGTGGGAGTTTGCTATATGACTCAGGGAGCTCAAACCCAGTGCTCTGTGACAACCTAGAAGGATGGGGTGGGGTGGGAGGCAGGAGGGAGGTTCAAGAGGGAAGGGGCATATGTATGCCTATGGCTAATTCATGTTGATATATGGCAGAAACTAACACAATATTGTAAACCAATTTTCTCAGAATTAAAAGTAAATACATTTTAAAAAGAAATGGAAAAATCTTTCACACTTAAGATACTACAATGAAAACAGAAAGACATGCCACAAAGATTGCCTGCATATATTTGCAAATCACATATGTAATCAAAGGCTTGCATCCAAAATATATAACAAACTCATGAACGTTATAACTTCAATACTAAAAGCTCAGCTTAAAAATGGGCAAGAGATTTAAACAAACATGTCACCAAAACTGATATACAAATGATTAACAAGTATGTAAAAGATGCTCAACATCATTAGAGAAATGCAAAACAAAACCACAATAAAATAACATCCACTAGGATGCTTGCAATAAAAAAGAAAGACAAATATAAATGTAAGCAAAAAGAAACCTGAATCCTCATGTTTTATGGTAGGAATGTAAATTAGACTATCCAATTTTCAAACAGTTTGGCATTTTCTTCCTTTTATTGGAGCATAGCAAACTGACAATGTGATAGTTTCAGGTGGACAACAAAGGGACTCATTCATATATATACACATGTATCCATTCTCCTCTAAAGAAAACCATAACCTTACCAAATGACCCAGCATTATTACTAGTTATTAAGGGAGATGAAAATATTTGCCAACACAAAGATTTGTTCATAAATGTTCATAGCAGCATTATTCGTAACAGCCAAGACCTGGAAACAATACAAATGTTCATCAGCTAGTGAATGGGCAAATTCTGGTACATACATTCAAGCAAATCCTATTCAACAGGCAAAAATACCCCCAGACTACTGATGCACGCAACAACATGGGTATATCCCACAAACACTAAACAAAGTGGGAGAACACATTTGCTGAATTACTTCATTTACATCAAGTTATGAAAAAGGCAAAACTATGAGAAGAGAGATCACACTAATGTTTTCCAAGGGCTGGGGTATCTGGAGAGGACTGATTGCAAAGAAGCAGGATGGGGCAAAAGGAGACTGCTGAGTCTGATGAAAGTGAAAGTGTTAGTTGCCCAGTCATGTCTGACTCTTTGCAACCCCATGGACTGTAGCTCGCCAGGTTCCTCCATCCATGGGATTCTCCAGGCAAGAATACTTGAGTGGGTTGCCATTTCCTTCTCCTGGGGATCTTCCCAACCCAGGGATCAAACCCAGGTTTCCTGCATTGCAGGAAGACTCTTTACCATCTGAGTTATCAGGGAAGCCACAATCTAGTTTATGGTGGTGATTGCACAGTTTTTTGGCAAAACTCATTAAACTGCACACCAAAAACATGGTGAATTTTAATATATTTATATGTCAACACACCTGATTTTTTAAAAATGCAAACCATTAGAGTAATGTCAGAGAGAACACAGTCAACAGGGAAGAGCAGTGAGGAAAGGGAAAGGATTTGATGATGGGAAGCCTACTTAAGAAAAAGGAACACGATAGAGACACACTTCCTGGAAGTCAGAGAGTTAAGAATTATAGATAGAGAAGGCGGAATGATAGAATGAAGACTAGTCATAACAATGGAACTCAAAGTAGCCTCTTTACAGAGACAAATACTAGGATAAGGAGGAAGGTTCTGGTAAGTCTGCCATGAATAAGAAGAAAGGAATGCACACAATCACTCACTCATGTGTTCATTATTTCAGGCATGATGCATGCATGCTGTGTATGTTCATTTTGTACTAGCTGTGGGTGGGCAGTGGGCAAGACAAAGGAGAAGACAGAGTTGAATTCACCCTCTAGCAGCAGATGTTTGCATGCAAAGCCCAACTTCAGACTGGGTCCCAACTTTACCCAGTAACTGCTTCCTCCCAAATTTGTTTCAAAATGTTGAACAGAGGTAACTTCATCCCCAGGAAGTGAGGCCATTTCTCAATTTAGCATGAATTTTTATTAGCCTAGATCAGTTGTGAGAATTCTAATCCCCTTCACCAGTGGTCATCAAAAGATAGGAACATGCCTTTGTTCTCCACCATGAGACACAAAAGGAAATACACAGGAGGACCTTTAGATTCTGAATCAAAAGATAGCTTCTTGAGGAGAATACTTTTTTGTTAATACCTTCCTTCCTGCTTGGCTAACTGGAACAATATTGCATCATCTGGAGCTATAGCAGCCATCTTATGACCATGAGGTGATAAGTCTGAAGACAAAAAGCCAACCAGCCAAAGATCTCAGTGAAGGTAGGAGAGAAAGAATCTGAGTCCTTGAGGACACAAACCATCTTCTATACCAAAGATAAAATCACCTACCTTCAAATTTTATGGAAGATAATAAAATGACTGTATTTCTGAGCCACCATTCATTTCTTTCTGTTCTTTGCCATCACAATTCCGATAACACCAATTCCAATGGGAGGTCTCAGAGTAAGAATTTAACAGTGATCTGCATGGTTGTACATGTAACACTCACTCCTAGGGCTCAACAGAGAGGTGGAGAGAAGACAGGAAGTCTCAAGAACATGGAGGAAGGAAAGACCCTGCTGGGCTATAGGGAGGGATCCCATCTCTGAGATGGGAACTAGTAGGGAAATGAAAGTTTACAGAGATGGGATACAAGATCAGTTCTAGTCTCTGGAGCCAATGAGTGATGATGAGAATCAGAGATTAGAGAGAGGAAGAACCCACTGGGGAGGGAAGGAGCAAAAGGAGGTCCAACTAGTCAAAGTGTTTTTCTCACCCGTGGAGAATGAGCTCAGAGTATCTCCACAATGATCTCAGAGTACCCCAACTCGTTCATCTTGTGGTCATCAAGTCAATGGATTCAAGGAAGATATGTGATAAACTGTCATGTCATTTCCTAGCCCAGCCCATAAAAATGTAGGCAGAGGGCACTGAGATGGAGAGAGAGGAAATTATGAGTTCAAATGTGCAGTCAAGGCACTTTGAGCATAGCCACCAGGATCAGGCAATTGAAAGTCTGAGGGGTCTTCACTGACTGTCTTGGATTTCAAGGCAGAGTTGAAATTGCCTTTACATGATCCTTTTCCTCCTGCTGCTGCATAAGGAAACACAAAATGTTCACAGTGCAGCTCTGCAAGTAATTTCCCAGAGAAACAGGACTAGAAGGGAAGCAGGGAAATGTTAGAAGATTATCAGTTTTGGTTTCCTACAACAGTGGAAATTTTAAGAAACAGATGTGTTCTCTTGAGACTGCATTTTCATTAGCTTATTCTACATTTTCGTCATATTATGGTTTTCTTTTTTAATCAATAACAACTAAGGTACAGTGACAATCTTTTTCAATTTCTTGGCTTACAGTTTGGTTCTGAAAACTGAAGCCCAATCTTGCCTCTCTCCAGCTCTCCAGCCATGTCAGTTTGACTTTGTCCCATTACACAGCTCTTTTCATGAGTGTGCTTTCCCTGCCAGGCTTGACCTGAAACTGACGATCCTAAGCTTTGTAAATCCAAAAAGACAGAGAGGAAGAAGATGAAGTTAGTGGGAAATATCAGCATCAATCAATGTCACAATATTTTCTTCTCAACCCTTAGTCTGTACTTTCCTTTCCTAGATATGTGATAACCAACAAGTAGGTTAATGTCTCCTGCATCACAGTTTTCTCATCTCTTAACAGGAAGTAGAGTCAGTCTTTCCAGTCCTACTTTACAGAGTTATTGCGAGAACAGATCAACATTGAATTGCCTCACTTTTTTTTTAATGTAGAGGGGCAGAATTAAACTGAGACCATATGCTTTGAGCACTAATATGTCATGGAATTGTAAAGAATTAACATTATTAGTTACTCTTATCACTATTATTATTTAGTATATAAAGTACATAATGAATATTGCACAGAAAGTACATAACAAGTATTGTACAGAAAATACATAATAAATATTATTATTTAGTACAGAAACATGCAATGAAAAGCATTTCAAAAATTGATGACATTGTTCAAAGAAAAGTTTTCCTTTAAAGCCCCTAAATTTATCTTTTCTGGTTTCTATATTTATATTCAAAAAATCAAAATAAAGATATACAAGTACCAGAAGTGTTTTTTTCTTACTTTACAGCTTACTACATTCTGACAGGTTATTCCACTGAATGTACTTTTCTGTGTTATTTTTTCTTTTTTTTTTTTTTTT